>CAJNDV010033274.1:25221-73808 GCA_905221635.1 Symbiodinium sp. CCMP2456
CATGACGTTGCTTGCCGATGCCACCTGGGTCGATTTGTACCACACCTGTGCCGTAGCGTACTCTGTCTCGACATCAACAGCATGTGCCCCCAACTCCATTAGTAGTCGCTTGCACTTGGCCGCCACCTGCACTTCTTCTCCGGCGGCTGGGAGATATTCAAGAAAAGCCTAGAGGGTTCCCCGTTGAGCTTCTTATCAATGGTGAGGTTGGCGTTGCGGACGTGCCGGATGCAGTGCTGCACCCTTTGTCTTTGTTCCTCCTGTGTCTCGCCATCCTTTCTGGTCAACGGTACTATGGCGTACCCCCTGCGGACCCCCGGAACAAAGGCGCTCCTCATGTCTATGTCCAACCTGAGTTCGGCCACTAGCTTGTTGGCGTTGTCGATGACCTTGTCCGCCTCCGTGTCGGGGAGGCAGTGAAATTTGGTTTGCAGCTGGCGGCCGCGCTTCCGCGCCATTCTGCGGTGCGGGTGCCCCCTGGGCTGCTTGTTCGAGTCGAGCGACTCGTTCAGCCACCTCGTCTAACTTGTTGGCGACTACCTCTGTCCTTTCCTGGTTGGCCTCAATCTCCTTCTCGACCCTGTGAACTCGCTGGAGGGTATCCGCAAACTGCTGTGTGACGTTCTGCTCGAAGGTGCCCACACGTTGGTTGACTTGCCCGACCGCAGACTGCAGTTCCCTGCGGAAAAGGTCCCGTATGGCTTCCAAAGTTAGCCCCGGGCCCTCGATTCTGCCCCTCTTCGGGGGGCTCATGTCCAGGAGGTCGTGGCTCCCTGTGCCTGTGCTGGGCACCTCCGACGTTTCCGGGTACCCTGTGCTCGACAGCCCCGCAGGCGAGTTGGGCTCCAGGTGCATGCTTTGCGGCGAGTGCCCCTTTCCAGCCATGGGTGAAGATGCCCGTCTCAGTGAAGTTGCCCAAGTCACGAACGTCCGGATTAGGTAGTCCCTCGCCCAGCGACGAAGGTGCGGAGAATCAACGGGTCCCCCTCGCAAACGAGTAGGCTCGCCGATCTCTTTCTGGTAGCTGGTGTCAAACGCCCCCGCTCGCCCCCAAGCGCCTATCCCCTCGAGAACCGTCCCCCACGAGGTCGCGCGGAAGGGCGTGCAAGTTGTAGACGCGTAGGTCTGCAGACGGGTAGTACTGCTGGAAATGGCGGCACGGACGAGGCAAAGCGGTTTCGGGGGTGCCTCTCACTCTCCTCTCGGCCGGGTTGGAGACCTGGTCGCAGGGGGCGGTCTCTTGAGCCGCTGACGGCTTGAGCCAAAATGGCTCTCTCTCTCTCTCTCTCTCTCTCCAGGGCATGGGGATGGGTCAGCATCCTGGGCGCCAGGCCCACCCCAACGTTGTGTTGGGCCACGGGGAGTGAAAGTCGAGCATAGCTGATCGATGGGCTAAAGCCATAAAGAATACGATAATGTAGACTCTCTCTTTCTTTCGCCAGGGCTAGGGCGGCCAGGGACAAGGGGGAAACCCCCTTGCCCGCGCGCTCTCTCTCTTCTGCACAGCCAAAGGAAGGCAGAAACCCTGCCCTCTCCGCGCGCGCACGGGCACTTGTCTTGCCGGTCTGTTCGTGCCTACGAAAACGAGATGAGGCCAAGGACTTGTAACACGCGTTTTCCCCCCTTAACTGAAGCCTACTTCAACCCCCGGCCTCATCTCTTGCTGGGCTGCTGCAGGCTCTGTGCCCCGTCTCGCAGTTGATTACTGTGTTCGCTATTCGCAGCTGGTCCGGACTGAAACACGGTCCCCACCATCGCATGCCTCACAACACACTGCGCTACTGTTGTTCCGGACTGCTCTCAGCTTCAAAAAAACGTGAGACTGTACCCCCGCTCTGTACACTCTAGTGGACAAGACAGCAACACCATGCGAAACTGGACTGAACACATGCAGTTACGGCGACGGGCTTCCGTTAGCATGCGGACTTCACTTCCGGACAAAGTATATGCCTACACTGCCACCACTGTTACGACTGCTCTGTGTTGCCGTGTTCATCAAAGTCTCTCTCTCTCTCTCTCTGTCTCTGTCTCTCTCTCTCTCTCTCTACATCTCCATGCACAGACGACTTCTTCCTCAGCTGAGCTGCCGCTTCTTCATGATCCTGATGCAATTGTTGGCTGCTCGGTATGGCAAACATAGCAAGCTCTTGCCAGTTCTGGCATCAATCGATTGTGGAGCCTTTCGACATCCCGCTCTGTCAGCTCTTCGTCTGCAGCTGGAATTGTGTCATCGTCGTCCACCTTCTCTGCAACCTCTTCTTTGGGGCCTGCAGCGCACATATGCCAAGTATGCCATACCTACAGAGTCCACAAGTGTCGTCGGAGCCTTTACCTTTCTCCGGCCAGTACAGCTCCAAGCGCGTCTTCTGCGTTCCGGGAACCTCACAACCTCGCCCGCGAGCGGGAGGCGACCGCAATGAATGAGACGTTTGGTTTCGGAGACACACACCCACACAGAGCTTTCGAAATCGTTGGCCTAAGGCCCAGCGAGAGAACTCGGAGTAGTCCACGACCTTAGCAGATCGGCGATGCTGCCGTTCCGTCTGCAAGCGATGCCATAGCGATGACATGCAGGGCTCGCCCGAGCCCAGCAAAAGCAAATTCAAATTCCGTGTTTTGCAGTCGAGATGCAAAGTCACCATCTTTGTCCATTGCTAGCTGGAAGGCGATGACATACTCTTTCCCCCTTAGCTTCAAGCGCCAGTGAAGCTCAACCTATTTTCCGCCCCCAGCCAATCTTAGTATGCCTATATAAGCCAAGTCTCAGCCCAATTCCGGCCAGACATCTCTCAAACTCTTCTAGCTCCAAGACACCATTACCGTTACCTCAGCCGTCACACTCTATCCAGCATAGTCAGTTGCACCTCCTACCTTCTTTGACCAGCCATCTTCTTGGATGCGTTGGTGTCTTGTGGGAAATCGTCGACCGGCCATTTGCGGAGCTTTAGCGAAAGCAGCAACGCACACGCATCCAAGGAGCTGTCATAGCCTTGGAATCGCGAAGATCGTGTCCGGCAGTGCGTGCTCATGCTAAATGCGAACTAATGAACCAGGAGACAGCAGAAGACATTATGAAACATGCCGAGCTTCATTGAAAGACCTCGAGGACCCGATCCAACATCTCATTGCTGTCCCTCTTTGGCTGTACCACTTTGAGATTTGCTGGTCTTAAAGCTTTGACAGCATCCGCGAGCTGCACATGGACGCGGCCCTTCCTCGGATCTCAACTTGGCATTCGGATATATATACATATACGTATATTTTATTTTAGAAGCATAATTACATAAATATGTGATGCATATATGTATATATGTACGTGTGTATATCTATATATACATATATACTGATATTGTAAATAAACTATATACAAGTTTACGAAGAAGCAGCCCCTTGCCTAGCCACCAGCCAAATCGATAAAGACAGGGCTCTCGGGAAGCCAAGCCAAGCATGTGCCTTCTTGACCATTCAGCTCGCGGACGGACTGGGCAGTCGTGGGAAAGACGGAATACAATTGATGGGGAAGCTGACAGGGCTTCAGGCGTGCGGCATGCTCAACTCTGCTTCGAATCAGTTGTCCGCCGACCTCGCTCCTTTCTGGGGGAACCTAGCTGACCTGGCCTAAGGAAGGCTTTACGCTCGGCAGCTATGCAGGGTCTTTCGTAAATGCAGAGAGTGTACTATGTGTGTGGATGCCTCCAGCATTGTGGCAGCCAACAGCCGGATCCAATTTTCGGGAACATCCATTCAATAAGATACCCGAAGAACAGCCACGCGTAAAGGGTGGCTGCTGCATTAACCACGGCAGCAAGGAAGGGTCCAATATGCGTAGCTACGAGACGATTGTTGACCGTCAACCCTTGGAGGCGCACCGTGTTGCCGCATCATGTAGCATCTCTCCATCTCAAACTTAAACAGGACCCATGTCGGCAAAATCAAAACTCGTCGTACATGTTTTGTGGCCTGCAGAGTGTGAGTCCCTTCCACTTGCGGTACCATTTTAGGAATAAGCAACCTTCTAAGACAAGCCGCTCGGATTCCATGGATGATGACATGGACTCCGGGACGAAGGACCTTCGTCAACATCCGGGGAGCAACGATTCATGTCTTGACATGTGCGCCCCACCCCGGAGCTGAATATTGCATTTCTCGTGGACAGCTTGGGCCACAACTCCTCCCGACGAACCACGGGGGTAGTTGCGATGTCGGTCCGACATGGCTTGGCCAGTGGCGACATTAGCTCTCAAGATCCTCCGAAGAATATCCACGTCAGTTCGGTCAGCTTTACCAAATATCGTCGTAAACATGCTTAAACGGCTTTGATGCATGGGTTATCAAGTATCTCTTCGTGAGACAAGTGTGCTGACAGTGACCGAATTTTTACATGACTCTTATGAGGTGGTTGTTGGGACAAACACTGTGATTTCAACTAGCAACTGTTCATGACCCAGTGTGAGTATATGATACAGATAAACAGACTGATGGGGACCTGCTGAACTCAGGACAGGCATGGTCTGTGATTCATGCGACTTGACCAACAATCGCATCTTGCCAACTTAAGGGCTTTGCGCAATGGCTTTGTGCAAGCTGACCGCGATTCCGGAACTCTAAAACCTAAGAGTTTTCGGGCTCTGCGTGTGTACTTCTATCGCCTGCTGCTTACCCCTTCGATGACATGCTGCACTGCAAATGTCGAGCAGATGTTGAGAAGTCCGTTTTGCCGTGTATAACTGCGGATTTAGCTCTGATCGGGAGTCGTGGGAGTTGTGTGCACAGCAGGATGGCATTAGAAGACTCACTGGCACAAGACCCACCTCAAACAGAAGCATCCGCACGAAGCACTCGCTTTTGCCGGATTTGTTCAAGAGGCATCGCCTCCTGCCAAGATCTTCTCCTCACTTGAGAAACTTTCGTGACAGGCTGCAAGATGAAGGGCCGCATAGTGGGAAATCGATTTGACATCTGGTCAGCATGTTCTACAGTGACATTTTCGGACCGATAGAAACCTCGGAAACCCCGGTGCTGTGCCGTGCAACGAGCGGAGCATTTTCGTCCCACACCTATCCATGTTTGTCCTGCCGTGGCGCGCGAGCGAGTCACAACCCAAGCCTGTGCATAGCTCGATAACATCATCCACACGGACCCCACCTTGGTGTCATCTAACTCTCAAGCAACCCATGCGTGAAAGCCCCCAACTTGTCTGCCGGCACATTCCTGACACCAGCTGCGAACCTGTAGGGAGTTACACCAGCTACCGGTCGCCCCCCAACCCAACCTTGCACGTGGCTTCCCACCATTCCTATTGGTTTCGCGTAACACAATCTATCGATGTGTCCGAAGGCTGCATCTTCATGTGTCGTGCTCTCCTGCTGACTCGCAGTCTCGTGCCACTTCTTCAGGTTTTGGCGAGAAAGGATAGTGTAGCGCGTCTCGCAGTGCCAGGAGAGCCTTCCCTGACCGACGAGGACAGAGAGCTCAACTTCAACGAAAGAGGGTCTCAGCGAAAAATTCCGGCCCTCTCAGTGGTGTATGCGGCCGTTGGGCTAGGAGCATGCACGGTTTGGCAGCCAGTGGGTCTTCCTTGCTCCCTCCACGAAATGCCGCCCTGTGTCACGTGCAAGTGCTGCTGCTCGCCGAGCTTCACCAGTCAGGAAGCTTTGTTATGTTTGATTTGGACCCGCTCCGCGGGCGCTGCATGCATGGGCAAGAGTATGTCACGGCATGCGGCCACGACTCCAACTTGGCCACCAGTTTTGCAACCCGTGGGTTCTGCTTGTGCAGCTCCAGATTGGAAGGATTCATTATGACCTCAGCCGCGAGAGCCCCCTGTAATCCACGGATTCGAGGAAAGAGCCTGGCTGCAACCGCGTGACATCTTGAATGATGGCCATGCCCTCCGGATCTGTGGCGGCATCTGCGATCTCCTGATCGTTGAGCAACTGGAGTGTAACCTGTGGGTCCTTGGTTCTGCTCATGTACCGAGAGCCCGCAACACAAGCTCCAGTCACAGCCCCTGCTCAAGTCGCAGGACCATGGTCGGAATTCCGCCGGTTTCTTCTGCAGCACGAGGTGGCGGCGCTTGGACGCTTGGCGTGGGCGGCGGTTCAGGCGTCAGATTTGCCTGATTCTGATCTTTCGTTGCGTGGTGAAGAACAAAACACCACTATTGATTCAGGTAGCTGGATCAAAGGCCAGAGGGTCCGCCGGAACCTTGGACATCTTGTCCTGAACGAACTCCTGGGCAATTTTGATAGACCGAAGCTGCATTAAAGCCCACACGAGTGAGCCTGCTTGATTGACATACACGCATTCTCCAACCTGTTGAAAAACCTGGACGGCCTAGACTCCAGCCTGGATAGAAGCAAGATTTTCAGTCAATCAATCAAGCGAGCTCCCCGTGTTTATGCGCAAAGCGCTGGGGAAGAGGTATCGTGTCTTGTTGGATCCGTCCAACTTCAAAGCCGAACAACTTCACAGTCCTTGGGGCCCCGACAAGTCCAACAAGAGCTGCTGACTGCGCAGGCGCAGAGGGGCTATCTACAAGAGAGAGCCTCAACGAAACCTCCGGCAATCGGCATTCTTACCCTCTTCGGGTCTAGCATTACGCACACGATGGTCAGTCTGAGCTAGAAACAATCAAGTAACAGAACGGGAATCGGAGCTGTACACTTCCCAAATGTTCTCCACAGCCGGTGGACAGTGAAAACAAGATCAACCCGGGAACCCCAAAAGCATCCACAAAGCAAATCTCGCGCACAGTGACACGAGCTTTTTTGTTCCATAGTTGTATAGCCGCGATAGCGTACTTCAGCGGCCCCGCGACACCCCGTATTCGCGACTCAGCATCGGTGCAAGCCCCCCTCCCCCGCACGCCGCGCCGCACCTCGTATCTCAACCTACCCGGTTTCCTCCTGGAAACTGACAGTATACCGTTCCATTTTTCTCCCCATACTTCTTTATGCCATGGACAGCGTCCTCCTTACTTCGCCTCAGGTGAGAAAGCTAGATACCATACATTTCAAATCTCTCCGACGCATCTTAAAGATTAAACCTTCTTTTTATCACAGAGTCCTTCGTCCCAGAGACGCTCAATGTTCTAAGCAATACTTAGCTTGTCTAGCGTACCAGAACCGTAAGGTTATCTCTCCCTCCCAGCTATGCTTGCAGCAGAGGGTGCAGTTGTTTGGTCATATTCACCGACACCCTGAGTCAATTGAGAATAGATGCACGTACATGACCTCTCACGCTTACCGACACGTACAGTAAGAAAGAGCCCCCAATCGCCCAGGGTGGAACACGGAACATGCTGCGCCCGACTCTCCGTATCGCCCCGCGCAGCGCGCCCCGCATCGCCGCCCCCATCCGGTGGAACCCCCCCGCACTCCGCAACCCGTATCCCGGGCTGCCCGCTGGAACCCCGCGCGCCGCACCCCGTATCGCGAGCCGCCCGGTGGAACCCCTCCGATCACGCCCCACGTCGCACCCCTGCAGACCCGTTGGACGCCGAAGGCTCTAACGCTTTCGCTCCTGCGCCGCAACCCCATATCGTGGCGCACTCGGTTGGAAAATCTGAAAGAGAACCCAACCTCCGAGGGGTTCTGGGAACAACAGACGAACATACATACACACAGACGTGTGCGCACACACACATACAGTTTGGGATGCACACGAATCCCAACAGGCATCCATCCACGCCCCTGCACAAAATACATGCGCTTCTTGCGGCCAACATGCAAGAATGTCTATCATCTCATCACTGGCAATTCCATGTTTCATCTCATACCTCACTGGCTCTGGACGGCAGTGGCGGGCACCAGTGAAACATAGTGAAACTGTGAATACTACTAAAGGTGCTATTACCATTACTATCATTGTTCATAACTAGTATTGTCATTTTTTCAATACTTTCTCAGATGGGGGGCTCCTTGAGCACCACGCTGCTAGTGCGCTCGCCCAGCAGACTTGCCATCCTTTGGTCAGACATGTTATCAGTTGCACCGGTCGCAAACTAAACACTGATAGTGTTCCAGAGGGCCCTTTTTAGCTAGAGTAGGGTTTGGGGTATACTAACATGCATATTCATTGTAGGGATGTCATTATGCGTAGGGCTCTAAGATGTCTTAAGCTCCAAATTTATATGATCCTGGCCTGGTGCCTTCGCTGGAGGGAACTACTTCGTCGCTCTTGCCGTGGCAGATCAACGTCGGCAAACGCTGATTCGAGGGAGCGATACCTGAAGCATTAGGTGCTGGGTCTATCTGGCAAAAGGGTGTGTACTTTCTTCATTATCGGGTGGGACTGCCTACTCGCAGCTTGAACGTGCTCTTCAAAGATGAGGCAGGATATCTCACCGAACGTCATGACCATATAGAGACCATATACCGCTGCCGCCAAGGGACTCACCTCACGCAAGGAAAGGAGACTTGAGAAGAAAGCTGTTGTCGGCGTTCCAGCAAGAACCGGCTGTGATAAGATGCTTGCCGAAACACTTCGGGTGCACCAAAGAAGCCAGACAGAACGATGGCACCGCCGAGGGCTGCATCTGGGAAGCTCAAGGCTGCGCGTAGAGCGCAGCCAGCACCCTGACTGCTTTGGCAATTGCTCTTCAGCAAGACCTAGCCGAGCTTTGAAGCAGGTCACTGGTTCGTGCCTGTGCAAAGCCGCCAATGAGAATTCGATGAGCCGGCACCTTGCGAACTGCTTCGTGCGAAGATACCGGCTCAAGGACAACTGTGCCTTTCAACATGCTTTGAAGGTCGGACCCCGAGGGCAATCTCCCTCCGAACCATCGCATGCAAGTAGGCAGCCACTGGTTGGACAACCTGCAACCAAAAGGAAAGGCATAGCAAGCATCTGTCGTGGCACAAATGGCTTTGTCAGCCTTGTCGTCAATGATCCACTGCCCATTGATAGGCAAAAACCACGACTGGAGTTGTTGACCCTGGAGGTTTTCCTGCAGCGAACTCTTCGTGCCAATGGGCGCCCATGCAAATTGAAGGTGTCACGCAAGCTCAGCTTTGCGTCCTCAGGGGCCTGCGGCAGAATCAAGCGAAGACCTTGTATGTTCAGCAGCGGCTGAAAGGTGTCAGCCAGAAACCTTGAATGCTTCACAGGCATCGCATTACGGGCCGACACCTTCGAACTGTCTAGCTTCATGTGATGTATTGCAGAGTTGAGCTCATGGCTGCGAGTTTTGGTCACCGAAGCCGTGTAGAAGAATGACCTGAATCATACAGTGGTGGTCTTTCACTTGATACCTCTTGGGGGCAGGCACAAGCAGTCGAGACACAGTTTTGTCGGCATCTGTCGGCCCCAATACCTTGGGTGCCGTTGAGAGTGCTGAACTTTCCACTCCCGCTTCCATGTTCTGCAATCCAAGTGCTCGAGGTGATTGCCCCGGCCAGGCCTCGCAAAGCCTTCGGCACACAACCACCGGGTTCTGCACATTCACAATTGCAGGATGTGGCGCGGGGCTGTGGCAAAACATGCTCGACCTGGAGCCGGACTGTTCCTGTTTTTCTGATTCTTGGCACGTGGGAGATTTCAATGATGCAAACGGTCCCTGATGCCGCGGCATGCGTAAAGCAGACCGTACATGGCAGATGGCAGCTATCGACACACAGGTCGTGACTGTCGCAGTTGTTTGAACTACAATTGCAGCCACAGGTTAAGAAACTAGAAGTAGCACATAAGATAAGAAGGTTGGAAGCCGCGATTTCCGAGACCCTTGAATTCTAGACTGCTCTCTTTCTTCTTCGGGTTGTTCCATCACACCATGCCGGCATTCCACCCGTCCTCGCTTTCACTAGCAAAGATCCCGCGACATTTCTAGATCTAGAACCGCAAGAAATGCAAGAAGCTTTCCTAGTCTTTGTCGGCGTCCGTGCTGAAACTTGTCAAGCAACCGCTTCCATGCCTTCTCAACCTCGTTGGCTCCCGGACGACCGGAGGAATCGCCGACTTCGGAGGCGGAGGCTGGTGCCCTTCGGGATGTCAGCAGGAACCCTCTGAGCTAGTTGTCGTTCGGTCGACTCGTGAAGATCTTCTAGAGTCTGAAACTTGCAGATGTCAGACCAAGTTTTGCGTTGCTCCCCAACCCCTCGGCCCAACACTCTTCACAATGAGACCAAGCGGCGAAGCAACCCTCTCTTCCTTGTCTTTTCGTCCCCAGTCCTCCTCCGTTGCCGAAGCACGCTGGATCAGCCTGACTTGAAAGTTGCTTTGAAATGTCTTCGGTCTGGGGCCCGGGGTGCCGGGGCTGACCCGCCCCAGCTCCCGGGGCCCCGCTGAACCAACATTGAGACACCGGACATCTCAATATAGAGCTGCCCAGAAACGAATCCATGTCAAAGCAGTCATCAACGAAAACACCATTGTTTTTCAAGAAGGCTTTTAGCTCACGGGTCTTCATTCCTCGCAGCATGCAAACTGGTCACACAAGAGCAAAAGAGAGAGAGAGAGAGAGAGAGAGAAGGAGAAAGAGAAAGAGAAAGAGAAAGAGAGAGAGAGACAGAGCGAGCGAGCAGTAAGTGGAGAGGGAAGAAAGAAAGTGAGCGACCGCGAATCTGAGGACCGACCTTTGCGACCAAGGTTCCGTACAGATCTACAAGTTCGCGAGGTTCATTTGCTGCACGGTGGCAGACTGCTCCAAGTCGGTGAGTTGCATAGCTAATGCCGACCGCAGGGGCCGGGTCTTTGCTGGACCGGCCTGTGCAAAAACTTCTCAGCTGCAAGCCGGCAATCACGAGGATCGCCATTGCTCGTAATCCTGCAAAGTTAAAGACCAGAACAATGACGCGGTAAACACCATTTCGAAAGAAGGTTCGACAACACGGCAGGACTTCTGGCAACCGCAGAGACAGTTAGAACATATTGTGAATGGAGATAGCAACCTCCGAAAGCAATCGCAAGCAAGGCAAAGCAGGGGCTTTAACGTTTTCACAGCAGGCCATCGATGCTTCCAAAGTGCATGTCCGCAGCTCAAGACCAAGCAAATGTCGGGACTGCACAAGACGTGTGGTTGAAATCGTCAAATCCCAAAAAAGGAGTGTTCGTCTTGAAGCTGCATGCACTCTTTCCGCAACTCTCGCTGGGAACGACGAAGAGAAACTCTCCAACTTTCTTCAACTTAATCCTCCTGTGTCTGTATCACATTGATATGCCCTTCTCGCCAGAACTTCTCGTAAAGCTCATCCCGCATCACCTTGGTGAGGGCATCCGCGAAGTTGCGCCACGTCGGGACCCAATGAAGGTCTAAGGCATTTTCTTGCACAAGCTGACGCGTGTCGAGGATGTCTAAAGACGCTTGCCGCTTTGTAGCCAGGAGATTGGGTCCCTTGATATGATCATAGAGATCGGTCACAATGTGGTCCTGAGTGTTGAGCTCTCGACGCCAGTTTTGAATCCCTTCCAAACTGCCGCCCTTTAGCACGTCATTGCCCCTTCTCGAAGCCGCTGGCTTATCGAAGAGGGTAGGTCATCAAGAGGCTTGTATCCCGCAACACGAAGCTCTACAACGGAAGATGCCATCCCATGCAGGACTATCTAGCGAGGGAGGATCACTATCCTTGGGGAGGAGGAGGAGGTTCACAGGAAGGAGGAGCATCACCACTTGCTTGGGTTTCTCGAGGCCGCCGTGGTAGAACGCGTCTTCGCCGGCATGGGTCCAATGGGCCCTTCAAAACCTTCTTCACGGATTTCAAGCCAGCCATCATTCGACGGGCCTCATTAAGACGACACCCACTGCCATTGAGGCGCCGCTTTGCAGCCAAGCCAGGCCCTTCCACAGAGACACGTGCTTCGAACTCTAACGGCCGGGGCCCGTCGGTCCAGCTCAGCAGCCTCATTACGGAGATCCTGTCGGTTTGCATCCTCCACGGTTGCCCCTTCTAACTTTGCATCTGACACAAAAAGACACCGGCCGCGCGATCCGACCCTTCCGGCATGAGCACAACGGCTGGTCCTGTCCAGCTTCTCTGGTCCTTTCGAGACCTCCTGCTCTTGAGACCGGCGGGAGAAACAAAAATAAACCAGTTCGCCGGAACAAACTCGCGGCGCGCACCAGCTGGAGCACATCGAAGTTCTGCAGCCCGGGCCGACATGGGCTGGTATTGCCGGACCAAGGAAAGTGGGAGCCAACCAACCCTGAGTGGATGGCGTGGGTCTCCAGGAATTGAATGAAATCCGATTCCCGTTTTCCTCCTTGATCCAGACGGATCTTCTGTGGAGGCCCGAAAACCCCAACCCACATCGCCATAACTTCGCTGCCACCTCAAGAGCTTTGCCCGATGATAGTTAATGGGTGCATGCAGTGCCGTATTGAAAACGACTGCTCGAACTTCAGGCCTGGATGGAGAAGGACGGTGGGGCGCCTTGGACATATGACAACTTCATATGACACGAAGGGCAAACCAGCTCGGAAGCCAACTTCAGGACCTCGTCCTTTGCGCCCCCATGCTATAGCATCCTGACCAAAGCCTCATGGGAAGGGTGACCAAGGCGACGGTGTAGCATGTGAACGCGCTCCAGAAATGGACTCTGGCCTGTGTCATGCATATCTATGGCCTCCTCCTCTTCGTGGTTTTCGGTGCCGGGGTTGTTGTGATTCTGGTCCTCCTCTAGGATATCTGGAACACCATCACTGCCAAAGTCGAAGCTCTCCTCCCCTTCGTGGTTTTCAGTGTCGTGGTTGTTGTGCTTCTGTTTCTTCGTGTCCCTTGGAACTTGCACCCCGTCGGGAGCACGAGCCAGCCCCTGGTCCGCAAAGTCACATATAAGTTTTCTCCACCATGGCGAGCACGAGGCCGCTGCATCAAGGACGCCTCCGCACCCGCCACAAGGGTGAAGACAAAATCCCCAGGAAAGCCACCACAGAATTACCCTAAGATGCGCCACTGTCCAGATACACAGACACCACCCAGAGCAGCATGTCGGTGACCGCCGCACTGGCCGCACGCCCTCTTCACAATCTCGCTGGTTCCCACAAGCTTCGTCGGTCGCCGAAGGTGAGGCCCGCGAGTCTTTTGCCACGTCCAGCAGACATGCCAGCCCAGGTGTCAATGACGACAGGTTCCTTCCACGCTTCTGACTTCAGCGGGTTCTCCCCAAGAACCGCGACGCCAGGCAACGTAGTTGAAGCCGAAGCTGGCCCACGTCCTCCCGCAGTGCTGCTTCGACATTGGCACCGGAAGGGGGTCGCTGCCGTACTGCGAAGGCCAGGTGATCATCACAAAGTCCGGGTCAAATGCCTCCAAGAAGTACTGGGCACGCTTCCGAGCGGTCAAGTCCAGGCAAAGTGATTGGCTCGCCCACACGTCCCACCCCCGAGAGCACGATGCCAGACCGCCATCAACATGGAAGCCAAACAACGCCAGGCTCCTTGCCGCAAACCCCATCGGTGAGGCTCCGATGATTCTCCGCGGGCGCTCCCACCCACGAGGTCCATGCGGCCGTAGACCACAGGCTAGACGAGCTCCCTCCACAAAATTCCTCTTGCACGCAAGGCCGCCTGAAACGCATGGTGCCACCGCCGCTCGGCAACCACTGTCAAGGATGACTTGCCCGCGGTGGGAGGTAGAGCAGGCTGGACCACATCACCAGCAGCATCCACACCGGCAGCCAAGACACCATGTCTGGCTGAGTAGTAGAGAACATCCTTCAAATCCCAGTCCTTGCACCGGGCAAAATTCACATGCTGATTGGCTCAGCCTTGGTCGAAAGATACACCAGCATGCTCAGCTCACCTGGGTCCAACTTGTAAAGCTTCTCTTGGGCCTCGATCGCTCTTCTCCACTTCAAGTAGCGCCGCCTGCCACCAGAGAACTCCTCATTCCGAGCTGAACCATGCTGAACCGATGCTGCTCTTCGGCCTCTCTTGCTCGCGTGCCCTCCTCCTCTACACGGACCTTATCTCCGAAGTACCCGCCGAGGACGATCCCATAGGGGTGCCAGGTGGCACTGCAGTCGGCCGGCCGGAAGATCACCGCCATGAGGACCATCTCGAGGATCCTGGCCGGGAGGACCACCGCCAGGAAGACCAGCACCAGCCGCCGGGAAGATTGGCATCGCCACGAACAGGTTCGGAGGCACGACCACGACTAAGTGCGCCCGAAGCAGGGCCTGATTCATCTTGAGCTCCTTCTGCACCAGTCCCGGCCGTCCGGAGGTGCCATGCCCGCACAGCAAAGGAAAACCTAGCTCCACTACCAATATGAATCGAGATAGCAACCTCTAAAAGCAACCGCAAGCAAGCCAAAGCAGGGGCTCTAACGTTTTCACTGCACGACATCGATGCTTCGAAAGTGCATGTCCGCAGCTCAAGACCAAAGCACACGCCGGAATGCCACAAGACACGTGGCCGAAATGACTGTGGCTGCGCGCAGTGCGTTTGGTGCCCCTCCGCCCCTCCCCTGTCCGACTAAACTCCTAAGCTAAAGACCCCAGCTTTTCCGCAGGGGGGAGGGCCAAACCACCCAACCATTCCACATGGAAGCTTAAGACCCAAGCCGTTCCACAGGAGGGGAGGGGAAATGACCAAAATGGAGGGATACCATGGGGGGGGGGGGAGGGAAGAGGGAACCGCCGGGGCGCAACCGCTTATGCCATCCGAAAGAGCCGAACACAGGACACACATCGGAAGTTGTGAGCGCAATGCTTGCTGATAGTTTCTCGCGAACACCTGCCACACACCAGGAATGGCATACGTGGAAACGTGACGGGATGATGAGACGACGTGGACGAGACGTGGACGAGACGTGGACGAGACATGACGAGACTGGCGTCCTCCTAGCCGCTCCTCTGAAGCCTCAGGTGAGAAGTGGACGGTGCGTTCGGACGGGTGGTCTGGCAAGCTGACGCACTCCGTCTGAAGGAACGGAAGTCGGAAAACCCAAACCATCGGATGATCATCTGACGTGTGCGAGCTCTTCTGTCACTGACTGGATCTGACTGGCTGCCGTTGTCCTGCGCGCCAGCTTCGCTTCGTCGATTGTGTTGCCATACTTCTGGAGCTATGCCCAACAGATTCCATGAATCTCCGGGTAGGGGGCATTGATCACTCGTCCCATTATGCAAGACACATGGCTGCAGACCTTTGCGCAGCACAATCTGGAAATTGCTTGGTGAATTTCTGTGCTCGGGGAGTTCGGCATCCTCTCACTCCTAGACTTGCTCAAGTAGGGTGGACCTGTGTGACGTCGGTGATATTATCGTGTCCTGTCCTTGCAGCTGCAAGTGAAGATCAGGTGTAGTTCCTGTAATCGCAACGGTGGCATGCGCGCTGATGCTGTACCAAAAACATGGAACATCGGAACATGACGGGTGTCGAAAGTATTCGCACTCGTACTCCGAGGATGCAGCGATCATGCAAAGCGGATCTGGAGCGAACTCTCTGCTAAGTCTGCTTTTTTGCTTGCTGGTGTTCGGGTGCTTGTCGAGAGAGTGAAACCACCGAGGCGAGTTCCGTCTTGAAGCCCGTCTACGATAGCAGAACTGACTTGGTGCGCACCTCTGCGATCTTCAGACCCAGGTGTGTAGTGTCAGAGTGTGCAAGCTGCATTCTTCAAACAGGGCAACTACAGAGCTGCGATTTCATTTGCATGTATCATGTTGGCCCCAGTAGAGCACACAGGCATCTTAGACGCTGTGCAGAATGCAGACCATTGGACTGCTGTTGGCCGCTGCTGTTCCAGCGATTCGGCGCAAAGCACTGGAGCAAAAAACACAATCTCTCGCTGGCCGGGCCTTCAAAAGGGCTCCATCGCAGTCTGATTCGTGTAACATGACGCCGGCAAGCGATGTTCGTGCGAACTTGCGCCTTTGCGGGTCAGACATTTGTCTGCCTCCGAGCATCATGGTAGGCTTGGCATCAAGAAGCTTTCTCTCGCTCCTCCGGGGATTCAATCGCTCCCGCCGCTCACTTCGAAGCTTTCACGAAAAGGGTACATGTGCTGAAGCTAGGACCCAGGCTCAGTCCGCATGGACTTCAATGCAAACTATTCTGCCGTCCCCTGGGAACCTAGGTCTTTTTCCCAACTCGGGACGGGTGGTTGCGACCAAAACACGCAGACTTGGCCATTCGCAGGCAAGGAGCCGACAAAGAAAGTCGTTGTTCTGAATTGGGCAGAGAAGCAGACTGCTCTGTCGGATGTGCGCCTCAAGCTTCTCACCGCCAGAAGCTCAGACTACCAAGAAGGGGTCAATAATCTCATGTCTGTATATCCAAGGCACCCAGAAGTGCGTCGATCCTTCGGTATGCAACTTCACCGCACTGTGGTTGATGTTTGCTGGAATGTACCATCGCTCTCGCATCAATGCTGTACATATTTCTAGAGCAGATTTCGGCGTGCTTGTTGTCGAAGTCAGGGGGAACTGGTCTAGCAAGCAACTTGGAACCTGAGACTCTGGAATAGCCAAGCATCTTGTCTTCCAGCACTGCCAGCCTTTCAAGTGAAGGAGCATGTTTTGTTTCAAGAAGGAATGCAACATTCTCGTGTAGAACCCCAAGAAAGCACAGGTGAACGCAATGTTAAGCTTTGGGAAACTACCATATGCGCTGTTTTACTGGCGGCGGAATCGCCGGCTGCTTCCGTCAGGCTTGCTACCTGTTTCGATCCTTGCTTGGATGTGCACAAGACATGTCATGAGCTTCAGGCACTCACGAGCAAGAGGTGAACACTTCGAGACTTCATCGCGGGCTTCTGTCGGCATGATATTGCAACCCGTGATCCCGCCAAGTCTGGCCCGACCGCATCCGTAATCACAAACACCTTCAACATGATCTTTAAGAAAAGGCCACCGAAGAAGTAATGTCAACTTCAAGCGCTCTGACCAAGATACGATTTCCGAAAGGCAGGTCACGGGAGCTCATGCACCGTGCAATGGTAAGAACTATGGTCCGCTGTGAGAGTGGGCGGTGGTGCTTTGCCATTTGTCACAGACTCTTGGAGCACCCTGGGGTGAAGCTTCCCTTCTATCCAGCAACATAACGCCGTGCTCCCAATCCCGCCCATAGCCGTGGTGTGGGCGTGCCGAGCGTAATCTTGTCTCCCAGACTTGCTTACTCGAAGGCAGGTACTACATCTGTGCCTTAGCTAGTCGTTGTGCTGGGCTAGACAGAGCAATCGGAAACACAATGTCTGCAAAGAGCCAGCACTCCAGCACGGCACTCAGAACCGTTTTGGACGGAGTTGTGCCTCTGTACGATCCCTACTGCATCACCATCCACCGAAGTTCCTTGCTTCCTTCTCCTGGTCAGCATTCGAAGCTGCAACCGACAATAGCATTGTGCTAGGAAAGGTCACAAAAGTGCTGGCATAACTTCTGTGAATCAGTGAAGTTTCCCGACAGCTTGACGGCTACTTCGCATAGCCAACTTGCTTTCCCTGTGTCCTGGCGTGGGGTGCCCTAGATCGCGTCGAAGTAGATGGCCGCAGCCTGCAATTGCATGGTCTTGACGACCAACTGGCAAGGTGCTTTTCTCCAGCTGGCCTCGATGCCGACGAGTCTTTTCGCTCGATGACATCAATTGCCGGCACTTTAAAGGATTTGAAAGATTTCGAGGACTTCCCAGATTTGATCGATGCTGATGGTTGGGCTCCACCATCGGATTCGGATCCAGTCTCCTCGGGCCAGTGCCCGTACACCTGCGCCAAAGATCGAAACCGTCTCATCTGCGCACACAGCTCTGTATGTTAAAGATGCTTCCAAGACACAACGAACACAAACTGCTCGAAACTGACCTTCGAAGCCAGGCCAGCTCTCACCCAAGAACAAGGGCAGACCCCGCAGGACTTCTGAAGCTGAACATGTCAGGAAAGGGGTGCAGTGTCAGAAAACGCGCTTGCTCGACACTCCATCCAACTAGCGAATGCCACGAGAGCAGCACTTTCACTTTGTGTCAAAACTGCAACTTGGCAGCAGAACCGCACTGGTCTTCGTCGAGCAAAGCCCAAAGCAGCTTTTGATCCAGTTGACTGACCTCGTTCACGAGACTACACAGGACGAAACTAGCACATAGCACTGGTAGAAAATCATTGCGGCGCAGCTTTGGATGCAAGATCTGCCGGCGCTTGTCTCAAATTGAAGTCCTCCCGCCTGAATTCGAGATAGCAGCAGTTGATATCGCGTCCAAGTGATCAGGCCTGCGCCGAATTGCTTGCAAAATTGCTCGGTCTATTTGCCACAATGGAACTTGCCGAGACCGGGGAGCAAGCAGAGCTGCAACATGTGTTACTCGCCAGTGCAACACTGAACTGAACTTACATGCGGTCACGACTTGATGAAAGAGCTACGTATTGTCACAAGGCTCTTGCACAAGGCTTGGCCGGGCACCTGCCGGCGCGAGACCATCGTCACCACTGCAAGTGAAGTCCTCGGTATGGTGGACATATTGGTGCCCAACACACGGACTCGTTGTTGGCTCGCCGCATGCCAAGCGTCATAAAGGTCGTTTCGCAAGACATCGTCTGGATCAAACTCTCTGTCCAATCTCTGTTTGATGTCAGCCCATGACAGTGTAGCTTTCAACTTCAGCCTGAGCCAAGGAGCTCGCACGCAAACATCAAGCCTAACTGACTACCGATTGTTTCCTTCCTTAGGGGTTGCTAGTTCTTGGCCCCGAAGCGTCTAACAATGGGCAAAGCCATGGATTATCACGGAGCCCTGCTCTCACGAATGCTTGCAGCGACTTAAAATGTGCCGCTGTGCAGTACCGGTGCGGTTGGCAGCGGTCGGCTTTGCAATGCCACTCAGCACTAAAGGTCTCAACGACAATGTATGAACCATTCTGGGGCTAGGTGGTCGCCAATAGACTCAATAGACTAGCACAGCCCGATCGCTTGTGAGCCTGCAACTATAACTATGGGCCATGAGCAGCCGACTTGACGAGTGCATCGCAACTTCCAATCGGACAAGGCACATGTCCTGAAAGTTTTTGATAAGGGTGCAAATAGACGTCGGATCTTGAGCCATCAGGTGATCTATCGCACTCCTTAGAGCAACGGAAACTCTCCGATGCCACGGAAGAACTGCCACCCGCACAGCAGGCTGCAAGGCGCTGTGCTCAAAAGCCCTGGAAAACCGCCTTGAAAGTCACTCTTTGCGGCACCAAGAAACTTTGGAGAGAGCGGGCCAGGCCTCCCTCTTTCCCACCCTCCCTCATTGCAAATCAAGGCACGCTTGCAGGACAGATGTCAAGCAGTATGCACGGGCCATGATCCAAGCAGTGCGGAGTTGACCTTGCTAAGATTGCCAGCTGCGCTGGCACGCTGAACTGGCTGTGGGTTCGTTGTCTGGGCACATGCTGACAAGCACAGCAATCACAAGGAACGAGGCCTGTGAGCAACGCGATCTCACCGAAGTGGCTTCCTGTGGCAAAAACTTCAGATTCTTTGCTCCCCTGATCGTTTCAAAGTTAGCTGTGTCCATGACGCCAAAGAAAGTTGAGTTATCTGCATGACAATTGGTTGGGCCCGATGGGCCGCCGGCTCTTTTCCGGCGGACAAGTAGACGTGCCAGTCTCTTTGATATGACTGGATTGGCTTCTTCTGCCGGAGATTCTGGAAGAATACAGATGCCTGGTAGTTTGATGTTCCTATGGTCTTCTCCTAAAGACCCCAAGCGCCTTGTGAAACAGAACGGCGGAGGCACAGCAGCAGTCAGCTAGAAAATCATTTCATACATCATACATGGTACTTACATAAGTCACATTTCATTTCACAAATACACATATGAATATATAAATATATACATGTCTGTCTCACATATCGTGTCTAGTAGACTATACTTTTTCATTATGTATCACATATAATGTGTTTATAGAACATATATATACATATATATATATATATATGTGTGTGTGTGTGTCCGATACCTCAAGGGCCTATTTACCTGGCATTTTATTTTATCCCTACTATAATTAAAGTTTAACACTACATCCAGATTTCTATATGTACGATATAAGTATCTTGCGAAGTTTGTGAAGTGCTTGTAGGTCAGTGCTATTTAGAAATAAAACCACATACAGCATCGTCTATCATACAATAACAACATGCTTCGGAGGTGCATATGATGCTTATTGCGTGTTGTCTAGCGTCGCTTGTTGTATTTGTTGTTTACAAGACTTGTACTTGAAGCTGTATATATTCCATGGTTCTGTGTCTGTTGGCTTTTGTCGTTCTTTTGAATTGGTCTTTGCCGTTCCTTTGGTGTGAGTACACGTCCAATCTTCCAGCTGCAAGATCGACTCCAAAACCCCAGCCCGTTTACAAGCACTGTGACCGACAACAGCAGCAAGCGACAACGGTAGCAACAAGATCAACAATAGCAGGAACAACAACAAAACCCACAAGCAATACAATCAGCAGCAGTCGTCATCACAATGTTCGTGATCATACTGAATAAAATCATACGAGCAAAAAGTCACAATTGAAGTCACATACAGATGAGAATATTAGTGAGCAATATGAACAACCGTAGACATGAACAAGCAGTGACCGTTAGTAGCACAACAAGGCATGAGTGTCCAGTTATTTTCCTTGGTGCGTGTACGTTTCCAGCCTTTTCAGCCGGACATGCAACTCGAAATCCCCAGGCCCTTTGTAAGCCCGGGGTCACCAACACCAAGACCAACAACAACAACAAGGTTGAACCATACACTGGGTCCCCGTTCAACCAACAACAATAGCAACAACCGCATAAACAAAAGATGAATATGGCAAAGACGAGTACGAGACGAGAAGGTTCGAAGATGGACCGATTAATTTTGTTTTTTTTGCAGGGTGGGGGAGTAGGTCATAGAGGTCCAAAGAAGCGGATGGGTGCAATCTATCGCAGCCCGTGTCGTCCTTATCCGTTCTTGTATTCTACGTCGCCGCGTCAGTCGGACTTTGCCTTTCTTCGGCAACAGCAACCACACAAAAACAGCGACGACGACAATAACAACAACAGCCCAACAACAACAAGAACAAAAAGAACGATCACCCTCACCTTATCATATGATGGAGGTAATGAAGATATCGATGATGACAATGAAACGAAACAATCTGAATATTGGAGTGTCTGGCGACGGTCCTTTTCCTTCCAATCCGCGATCGCAAGCAGTGTCCCCCTCCTCTCTTTTGGTGTTCATGCTTTTGAAACTTTCACTCGCAAGAAGTACCCGTTATCTGTTCTTGTAGTCTATGTTTCAGTGTCGGTCGGACTGTGCCTTTCATCAGCAACAGCAACAACACAACATCAACAACGACAATGACAACAATAACAAAAATAATCACAGAGTCATATAATGGAGGTCAAGAGATGTTGGCGATGAAGATGACACGAGAAGGCTTGAAGATGGAGAGGTCGGCTGCTCTTTGGAGGATGGGGAGGTAGAACATAATGACTGAATGAAAGGGAAAGGGTACGATGACAAGCCGTTATGCGGCAACATTGAGCAGCGCTGGAAGTGAGTGCTCGCCAGCTGACACGGTAGAAGCATGGCACACGAGGTAAAGTAAGCTGGTGCAATGCGTGGCCTTTCTCAACACGCTTGATCTCCTCGTCGTCCCAGTGGGGTGCCCGTACACCTCGATACTGAGCTTAGCTTTGGCTCCTAGGTGCCAACAGCCCCTTGCGACTGATTATCAGTTGTTCAAAAGCTTCGTCAAGGTAAGTGCCGAAGCTTGTCTGCACCCGCACCCGGCGAGACCGACACATCCAGCCAGGAAGCAGGTAAAGACACCCGCACAGCCATCCCGCAAGAAGAACATCTCGCTTCCGATCTCTCCACGGCAAATGATAAAGTCAGCTGGCAGGAAGACCTGATCCTTAGTTTTCGGCAGTCTCAGGATCTGTAATAATGGACAGACCGGATGCCTAGCATCTGCCGCCCGGTGTCTTGGAGGCGACTGATCAGAAATCTCAGCGCCCTTGCATCGACCATCTGCAGGAAGGGGACTTGGATGACGAGACCTTGCTGAGGTGTTTCACTTTTCAGAGAGTTACAGCCTTGTCACAGAGAAGCAGCTCACACAGCAATAGCATGCAATAGCACTTCTTGCAGTGAAAAGGCGAGAATACAATACCTCAGGTGTCGGAGGCCCGGAATGCACAACAACGAGAATTCTCTTTCAAGCCTTCCAGCTTCTGTCAAGATCTTGTCAAGAAGCCAGCTTCACCTCCTCCTGCAACTGAGATGTCAGATCTTCAAAGCAATTCTTCGCGCGACGTTCTTTTTGAACGTCCCAGACCTCAAGGTCAAACGTGGAACGTATGCAGCGTCTAAGCGAGGCTCTGTGGTTCCGGGCTTCTCTGTGATAAAAGTGTAGTATATATTATACAACATACAGTGTAATGTACAAAAACCGCAAAGAGTGTATAGCATACGTTTGGGATGTTGTACAGGTTAGAATTTAATTTACTAGTAAGCAGTACATGGTATGGTGTATAGTATGTAGTCTGGTCGAGTCTAGTAGAATACAAAATCAATCAACGGGAGCTCTCCAGCTTTCGAATTTAAGGCTTAAGGGGTCTCTTTTCACTGTCGGGAAAGGCAGGGACAGGCAACCTTGTTCAGGTCGTGCGTTTTGGTACAGAGGCTCAGGACGAAGACCGCGCCTGCAGAAGTTAGCGCATGTCTCGCCTGTCTCGCCTAGGCCTAGACTTCTAGTCATTCTAGTCTAGAGATCTGCATACGTGCAAAGCTGCTTCACTTCTACTAAATCTACTGCAAACTGCAATCGCCTCACCTTTGCAGAAACTCTCCAGCAACACCGGTATAACCGCCCATAAATCGCCACCCAGCAGCGTATGTCTGGCAAGCTTGCACGCGCCTTTGCTTAGAGCCATGCTTCACACACTGTCAAAAGATTCCACACACGTTGCTAGAATATGCATTTCGAAACGTGATGACTCGGAGGGGATAACTCCAAGCATAATTCCAAGCAGGTGTCTGGATCAGCTGTTTCGGGATATTCATGCTTTCCAGTGCCGATCGAGTCTGCGTCATTCTTTGGTGACGCAGCAGCGTCCATTGGTTATACATGGACGTCAGGAACGTCAGATCAGCAAAAACCTCGAAGTGCAATTGACAATAAAACTTCGCCCGAATGCACGTGCACACAAGCCACAGTCGGGCCTTTGCAAAATAGAGCTGGCTCAGAATCATGACCACAGATGCAAATAGCCTGAGCCCCATGCATTTTACGAGAATGCTTCTCATATGCAGCTTTCTAGGCTTGACAAGGTAGTATGCCAGAAGACCGCTCATCTGCATTTTGTGGTGTGATATCTCCATATCCAATGGAAGTCGCTGTGGTCGTTGTATAGTACCAGGCAACCCTGCAACGAGTCTCCCAATGCAGTGCAGTAAGGCGTGCTGTGTCTCACAACTGCTGCAGCTGGGATGCATGTAGAACCTTCTACAGCCACTGGTGCCTCTGACAGGGCTGGGTCAGCAATATGGGTGCCGCCGTGTGCACAGGCCACTACAGACCCAAACAGAGTGCCTCCGCTGCCCCGTAAGCTGTCGAATGCCCAAGCATCTTCACGCCCGCTTTGCACGTGCATGATCGATATGACGCTCAAAAAGCTCGAAAAGAGGTGAATCATCACCTGGATTGTGTCGAAAAGGAAACACATCGCGTACTCGCTCGTTCGCTGAAGAAGTGGGATGCTTGTGGCCCTGTGGAAGTGGCTCCGCCACAGTAAAGTAAGAGCGCAGCAAAAAGCCACATCCCCAGCTCGATGCCATCCTTTGCTTTCAAAATGGACAAAGGTCCTGTGGAAATGAAGAATGGAGCTATGGGCTAAGTAAAGAGACTGACGCAGGATCCGAGACTGTGCCAAGCATCCCTCCAGAAGCTGGACACCACTGGCACGGAGGGTGGCACAAGCAATCGATACCCTTTGGCAAGGATTAAGATCCATGCCTCAGCAAGAACAATTAGGGCACAGCAGTGGGCGGTACGGCGGGCTGCAAGCGAGATGCCCAATGAATCCATCCCTCTATCCTGAAGCAAGCTGTCTCAGGTAGTGATGTCAGTGGCTTGCGTCCGTTCCTCGCGTGTGCCAACCCCCTTCGTCCTTGTTGGCTCTGACGTGAGCTGTGTCACCTCCACGAAGAGTCCAACAAACCTCGTGTAGGAGACTTTCCGCACTGCATGGAAAGCTCCGATCGTCCGTCCCTTTGCTCTGCGAGCTGTCAGTTGGCCGGCTGGCTGGCGCTAACCGGTAACTATGCCCGGCTGCTGAAAGATCTTTTTGATTGGACCCAGACTCTGCCAATCAGCTGGGAAGCAGCTGCGAAAGATCTTAAATCCTATTTTGACATCTGCTGTATTCAGTGGCACCGTTGTGAATAGGCTCCAAATTCCAAGCCACTCCTGTCTTCATATCCCAAATCCCCCTCCATGTTTCTTCCAAGGAGCACGAGGAAGTCAAAAACTGGGATCCAAAAGCGAAACGACCATACATTACCCTCCGTCTCTGGGTTCTTGCTGTCCTGCACCGGCCCTCCTCGGGCGTGCAGTTGCCTGGGACATCTGCAGTCAAACATGCCGAAAACAAGGATACCAGCTCCATACACACACGCACACACACACACGCACTACACATGCATACATACTTACATACTTACATCCATCCATCCATCCATCCATGCATGCGTGCATGCGTGCATGCGTGCATGCGTGCATGCGTGCGTGCATGCAGCATACATACAAACATGCATAAATACACATTTTTTGGCACACATAAGTACACGTACATACATACAGACATACATACATACATACATACATACATACACATACATATACACGTGCGTAAATCTACATAAACACACACAAATATATATATATATATACACATGATGACGCCGGATGTATATATATATATATACACATACAGTCTGCCCAGCTGCTGGACCAGTGCCGGATGCAGGCTAGCGCCAGCGGCGTGCTGCTTCAGCAGTTTGAACCTGTAGGAGGTATAGGCTATCGGCTTCCAACAAATTATCCTGCAAAGTGTTTCGGAACATTCCAGAGCCGACTCGACCGCTGGCTACTCCTTCCTGGACCAAGAGCCCCAACACAACCTTTGCACACACAAAACGAGAGCTTAGAAACATCAGTCTCGATCTTGGCCGTTAGCAATTAGTAGCACATGCTTCTGCACTAGTCCTCAATATGCTGCCGTCGAGACTGTCATATACAAAGCTGGAACAACGACCTTGCTGTCTGTCGGTTGGTTTTTGCACCGCCATCACCGGCCTACTCGAGTGCCTGACTGCTGGGTGTGCCATCTGGCTCTCGTCTATGCTTCATTCCGAAGTGTGCGTGTCTGTGCACGTGCAGGCTGTGCCCTCGTGACTGCAAAACCCTGACGACGCCGTCACAATCAACAAAGCCGCGCCGGGTTGAAACAGTAACCTAGAGGTCGTGGCCTGGCTGTTCTCTGCTTCCACATCTCCGGCCACGGATTCTGTGGCGAGTAGATGAAGTGCAAGACAGCAAACACCAAGTAGGCCAGAGTTGAGACCTCAGTGGCGTGGACAACTCAACCGTCTCGTAGAGGCTTTTTGGCTGCGTGTTGTAACCATGTCTTGTATAAGCCAGGGATCTAAGTGAAGCAGTTTGCCCCAGAACATCAGCGGTCGCTCAGCTTCGGAGCATTCCGACTCGAAGGACAGCGCAAAGCCACCAACCAGTAAACCTTGCCGTGCACACTTCGTGGGAAAGGTGCACGTTGTGTAAGCCCAGCTGGGATCAGCTGGGTACAGCACTAAGCACCGGTGTTTCAATCGTGCGTGAGAATGGAACCCTGGTCAAAAAGACTCTCCAAGGCACTAAAGAAGCACAGCGGATGTACTCGAGACTCGGTTCTCACCAGCGCGCGTCCGCATCTGGCCTTTGTTGATCAATGGGTGGGGCAGGAGAATGCTGCGAAACACCATGGAAAAGCCAAGCATCGAGTCGTCTCCTGCAGCGATACGTCCTTGGATAGGCCATGAAGCAAGCTTGGCAACACATTGGCCTTCTAGCTGCCGCTGCAAGCTTCGAAACCCTGTATTGCATGCTTTGTACCGGACGTGTTCACTGTGGCAACCTCACGTAATACACACCTCAAGATTGTTTTCCCGGTTTTCCAAGCTTCGAAAAGAATGAGTCGGAACTCACTGATGTAGTTGTCAGCTTTGTTCCTTGGCGATCCAGCAGCTTCGGGACCTTAGAATACATGAAGTTCAGGCAGCATCGAGCTGTGCAAATGCCACATGGGACCAAAGGATCAGTGTCTGACCTCATCCGCTGGCACAGCAGCTCGTATGTCAAATAGCGACGCGAACACTGAATACCTGCATTTCGTGATGTTGGATCTCTCTCGAGCAGGTCGAGCCAACCAAACTAGCAAGTCAACTCAAAAAAAAATCCTCCATCTGCGCTATGCTGCCTGTGGAATTGAGGCTTCCCTGCGAAGGCGGACTTTCGCGAAATCACAGTTGCCAGATTGTCTTCGACCTCAACCAAAAAAGTTAAGTCTGATACCACAAGACATCTTGTAAGCCTTCAAAAATCGAAAAAGCAGCCAAACCAGGAAGACTGTGCGCAACTTCTTGCTGCTTTGCTGCTCCTCTGCTCCTTGTTCGAACAGTTTGCGCGCCTGGGGAGCTCAGAACTCCACACAAAATTTTGGAACCGGACGCAAGGCACTCTTAGCAGAACTTCCGCCCCCCTCCTGGACTGCGAGGAGACCGAGGAGTGGAGCTCTTTGGCGACTTCTGGGCCTCCAGTTCCTCCGATGCTTGAGGGGGTTCCTGCGGTTCATCTGAATCTGGACTGGGGACCTGAGTTGCAGAAAGCTGAGTCTCGTGAAGTTAAGAAGCACGTCTGACTTGTGTTCTGAACGAATGTGACAGCTCGGCCGTATCATAAGCCCCCTGCAATCTGCACACTCAACCGCTTGCCTCAGATTATGCTGACAAACCATGGTCAATCAGGGACAGTCAGGCCATGCTGCACCGGACCGACAGCACTCAGCAAAGCGGCGGCCGCTCATGGACTCATTCGACGTCTTAACATTGGCATTCGCGAGCCCAGGCACCTAAAACCACCACTGCCTTTGCTGGTGGCTGAGTTGGGCCATCGCGCTGCAGGTATGTAAGCAGTTCTCGCAAAACTTTTGCAACGGTAGAGACTTGGCTAATTACATGTTCTGTCATGTGTGCCGGATGCCGGATGCGCTTTTTGAAATCTCCTGCGCTCTTTTGTGGCTCAGTTCCGGCCATTGCCTCGCCGGCCTGCAGCACACGGTGCTGTGCCCCTGCTCAGGCATGACAGGTGTCTGCCCAGCTCTGCGTCGCCTTTGCCATTGGAAGCAGACGCTCGCCCTCAGTCTGCAGTCACGATCCTTTTCATATCCTGTGGTCGAAGTGCTGAGGTTCGGACTTGGTTCCGACGCTTGCCCCTTCTGCGTTTGACGTGGTAGCGCGGCAGCAGCCCATGGATCCAAACCTGCACATGGCATATTGTTTAGGTTACAGATGTTTATGGCCTATCTGGATCTGTTTTCGGTGATCTGCAAGGTGCCTGACACCCAGGGATCCTCTTCCTGCTGGTGACAGGGTACAGCCTTCCTGAGTCAAGTCGGAGCAGTAGGACTATGTGGAACCGTGGCAAGCGGAGTTGTGTCTCTGTCAGCTAGGATATGCTAGGATGCTGGGAATGAGACTTGGCTGGCCTTCCTTCGTCACAAGGCTTGGTCTCGGCAACGGCCGACCGCACCTCTGCTCAAACCGGCCGGATGTTGATGCGGACTCATGGGACCACCGCGCACTGCCTGTCTGGATATCCGACGTGTTGCGCAAAAGTCCATGCTGAAAAATCTGTGCCGGGGCACCCCGCTATGGAAACTTGCGCCATGCCATGATTCCCCCGAGACTGCCCGGCAAGAGAACTACGCTGAAGATGGGGACGACTGCACGGCATACGTAGCCTTGCCACACAGTCGAGATGAGTCGAGGTCAGCACCAGAATCCGGACTTGCGGTTGCGCCACAGCTGATTGGCCTTGCGATTCACAAGGTCCACGTGCGCATTTCAGCCGCTCAGGATTTGTGATTAGAGCACTTCGGTGGATGCCGGCCGAGGCCTGCGACCTCTTCAGCCAGATCCTGGCTCGAAGTGCGGCTTTGTGCAAAAGAAGCATCTCTCAGACTGCAAAGTTCAAAGATGTCTGGGATGCGCGATGGTGGCCACACCTTCGACCTGCAGCCCGAAACCAGATACGGCCTTGAGACCGCACTGCGTCTATCCCACAGGCAGCGATCTGTTTTTGCTCGCAAGATCATGTCAGAATGTGGGTCAGCTGAAACTCTGTCCTCAAGAGCAGCAAACCTTTACACGGCGCTCATGGCTTACCTGCCCGACTGTCGGCTGATTCCGCCCTCGTCCTTTACGGACGCTGCCATCGCAGGCTCGATCCGAAGAAAGACGCCAGGAGCACAAGGCCTGAGAATACCAAGAGCAGTCTTGGCAGATTCTGCTTCGGCGGTTCACGCTCTTGTGCTTGCACTTGTTGGCATCGGGCTTCTGCCTGCAGCGCAGATTGACAACATCAGAGACGAGAACCTCTCAACTCGACGGCCAGAACCTGTGCTGTCACAGGCCTAAGACCTAGCAACTCCCAAGTAGGCTGTGAGCACAACCGATAGCTTGACTCTTGCTAGCTTTCCTTTGTCAATGTTCCGGGCCCTTTTGCCCTTTCCTGGCATGCCTGCATCTACCATATCTACCCACGTGTTCTAACCCAGCCCTCTTGGCAGTATGGACGTTTTCCACGTACTTTTCGGCTGTGGCATGTACCGGGACGCTTGAGGATTACGTACATGCGGCCATCACACGCATATTTCTATCAGCAAGCCGGCCTTATCCGTTGTTCCGGTAGTCTCGGATGCTTCTGCCGATGCAGTGGCATCTGCAGCCAGTGAAAAGCAGCCATCCCCACTTCGCTTGCACTCATCACAAAACTCGGGGAAGAGTTGGCGGAATTCTGGCCGGGCGGTGTTGAACGCGAAGGATGCTCGGGCATAATCCCGACGCTTGCCTTCCGATGTATGCATGCCGCCCGTTGTGCGTGGCTCGCTTGGGTCCAGCATGAAGGAGACCAGACCCACAAGAATTGATTCAATCCGCCAGGATGGATTCCAGCTCTCTGGGTGAAAATCCGACATGCTCAAACACAACCTTGTGTTGATATCAAACCTGCCAGATGGTGTGAGCATGTAAATGGCTGGCGGCTTGAGCGGGTATTCTCGTGGGAACACTAGTTTCCCTTCGTAAACACCTCCACGGTAAGGTGTCTCGGCCGGCAGGTCATGCAAAACGAAGTGCCACACTAGAATATTTGTTTCAGATGGCCTGGCGACAATATGGGGGATTTTTGGCGACTGCTGGATGATGGCATACTCGCGCCGGAGTCGGGTCAGCGCTGCCTTCTCAGCCATGGCAACAGCAAGGAGTCGGTTGAGCAGGATGCAAGAATGAGTGCTGTGAGTAGGCTGCGCTTGGAAGCTTCGAGTTCACCTATTTTAGGTAGGGAGCCGTTGGGCCAGCTTGGGTACTTTGACATTGGGCTGGGCATTTCTGGAAGAAAGAACTCGCACTGAAGCCAATACAGCCAGCACATGAGCCCATGCGGTGCAAAAACTCACGAAGCGCTTCGACACTTGTTGCAGCAATGGGCATGGGTGCACCAAGTTTCCTGAGCACCAAACTTCTCCTGTCGGACCGGCCTCCAAACTTAAGACTATATGAGCACCGACGGAACAAGAGTGAAAGAAACATCGCATCATTGGCCTGCCAGCTCTTTCTGACGAAGGTGCACCTTTGCATGACAAACGACTGGTTTCCGTGGTTGTGTGTGCTCGCGAGTGCACGCGTTTCTCGATGCGGCATTCTGCGACACCTTCCCTCTAATCACTCAGCAAGTCGTCAAGAGCATCTGTATGCGCGTCACATCATGTCAAACAATCTCGCTCGACATCGGAGGCCTCATCCTCTTCAGCATCGAGCCTTTCCTGAGCCACTGACAAGATAAGTGAGGCTAGGATCATGTGACTTATCGAGCGCACATTGCGTTCGGGACGATGGTCGTGCTAGGGCAAAAGCCTGTAAGTCTTCAGGCCAAGCACTGCCTCATTTCATCGCAACTGCGAGCTCATCTCTGCCCTCAGGCAGCGTCCTCTTGGATGCAGGCTGGAAGTCGCGGTGCTAACATCGCTGCTGCCACAGAAGATGGCCCGGCCCTCGTGCAAACGACACAATGACAGACTCTCACGAATTCGCACAGCTTGCCCAGTGGATGTTTGTCTTCTTGCTTCCGACGGGATTGAACTCAAAGTACTCCTATTCGATTCCCGTTCCTGCTTTGCAGGCTGCGTCAAGCAAGAGATCTATTGAAACCATGAGATAATGAAGTGGCTCCACGTGTTCAGTGGGTAAGATCCAGATCTCCCTGGCCCTGAGATCGGGCGCGCCCCCGAACTGTAGAAACGTGCACCGGATTCCGGAATAAGGGTTCTCTCGATTGTGTAAAGCTATGACTATAACTTACATCTACAAAAAGGAGTCCTTCTTTGAAGTTCCCATGGCCGCCCCAACAAAGAAACAGACTCTGTTTCGCCTGCTTCGCCGCAGGAAAGCTTCCATGCACCTACAAAATTTCGTACATTCAGCTTGCCTCTCAAATTCCTGTTGGGGACGTCGCTTTGGCGTTGCGCCGATGTGGAGGGTAGGAAGCGCAGGCGCCCACACATACATCCCGGCCCCCCAGGGTAGTGCCACAGCTCGCTCCCCCATTGTGGAGCGACATGGGGCACACATGGGCACACGGCGCGCCCAGGCTGGCCCATCCTGCCTGGGAGCGACACGGCTTCTCCCTCGTCCACTCTTGCAAGTATACCGGCTCAAGCTTTCGAGTGGTGAGTAGGCGACGTTCGCAAATACACTTTTTCCCCCAAGCAGCGTGGTGACACTATGGGGCTGGCACAGGATGCGGCCAGATACGCTCTCGCAACTCGGACTCTGCCAGACGAGGTCTCTGTGTCGAACTACGCTCGACAACTCTATTCCAGACAACTCTATTCCACTCAGCAATCAGATGCGGCCAGTTGAGGGAGAGCATAAGCACCGGGGTCTCGACATGCGGCAGTACTTGTGGGAAAGCCTTTTTGGTTGTGGTCTGGTTCCGCCAGTGCATGGCGGAAAGCACTGCGGCCGCACTTCCGAACCCTCCTGAATCCCTCCAGGACTCAGTGCTTGTGGCTCTCGACCGCTTGGGGAAAGCATTCGGGCCGTGGTCCTGAAGGTGCCAGTACTTGGTCTCCTCGTAGTCTCCTGGGTGCAGTGGTCGTGCCAGTATCAGTTGGCGTGGTCATAGGATCGGGGCTCGACTGGTAACTCACCTGATCCGCATAGGTCCGGAAAGCTTTAGCCAGCTTTGTCAGCCGACTGCTCTGCAGGCCGTCCCCGCATTGTCAGCAAAGCTTACTGTTATAGCTGGCATCCCGTCCGATGGCAAGCGGTGCAAGCACACGAGCAGTGCGGAAAGCTCGCCTGAAAGGAATGGTGAACCCTGCACCCCCCCTCCTTGCGGGGGGCTCTCCCCCTCTCTCTGTGGGGTTGGCGACATGCTCAGCCCGGCACCGTTTCAGCTGGGCGCAAGGCCGCAGCACCTCAAAATTGCATCAACGAGAGTTCCCACCAGGTACCGACCTTGTGTGAGTCTCTGAGCACCTCTGGGCACCTGACCGTCACCTTCTTCCTGTGTCCAATCAGCTTCATATTCAACTTCTATGTTGAAGCTCCTTAGGAATGCGGGCGATGGTCGTCCGCAGCATACAGTGGCATTGCACAGGCATGTCAGCTTTATTGGCTGCAGTTCTAGGATATGCAGAACGGTCCTATCAAAAACAACTCAGTACTCACACTGTGCCACACGATGCCGCGCATGAGCAGTGCGAAGCTTAGGAACAGTCGTGCTTTGCGCAGTGCCTTCCTGGGAACCAGCCGGTCTACAGAGTGCATGGCTCAAGGAGAACAATAGACAGTGCCGGTCAGCAGGGGTCCTCTTCCTCTTTCACTGCTCGCATCCGGCTGCCAAGGTTTCCTTTTGGAATGTGTTTCTGGAGCCAGGAAGATATAGGAATTCCGTGTGAGACCACACGTTGCTAAGCCATGGGCTGCGACTCCTCGGACGCTCCTCACGAAAGTAGACATGACATGGCCAATGGGATATGGTAGTCTTTGATTCAGCCTTGCCTGGGGATCGAAGGGAGCCAAAGATGCTTTCGGCACGGTTGCCAGTGTTGCGCCGGCTGCCTGGGAAGATGGGGTCTCTCAGTCAAAAGCCTGTGTTGGCAAAGGCTGAGGGTCGCACAAGCAGCTCCAGCTCAAGCAACATCTTGGCCTCATCTTCCGACAGTCCACGGCCTGGCCACTAAACTGCATCATAAACCTTCTGATAGAGGCTTGACTCAAACTGCGGACTGTATGGGTTGTTTAAATCTTGACAGCTGCGCAGTCCGTCATGGAAGAGGGCGAACAGTCAGTGAGCTTGTGACAGCTGCAGGAAGCGGAAGCTTTTTCAGCCAAATCCCAAGGAGCAGCCAACACTAAACATGTTCCCTCCAGTGTTGGTGCCCACAGCATGCAATTGTGGAGTTGATCGTCCTGAGCAGGTCTTCTTGCGCAGCCTTGTGAGTATGCTAGGGGAGGCTCCTGGACTAGGCAGCCGAGTTGTTGAAACTGCACGTGACACTCTCGTTTTTCCCCATATCGCTCGGATCATCGAGACGTCGGCACCGCCTGAATGTGTAGATCTGAGATGCCATGTGGCTCTAGATCTGTCGCGAATTTCGCAAGGAGTCCTGGTCAACGGAAATGAGAAGCATCGGTGAGGATGGCTGTGAAGGGCTGAAACAGGTCCTGTGCAAGCATGCAAGAGACGAGTGGCTTTGACAGATGCGAGTTGGGACGAGCATTTAAATGTGCGCTGATCTTGTGCACAATCACTGGCGAGTGGCAGAAGCATGTGTACTGGTTGTGGTTGCTTGCCAACTCGACCCTTGTAGACCCACCCCACTGATTGTTGGCAACCTGCCTACTTGCCATTGCCCCTCCGTGCAATACCAAATGACTGCAGCCAAGGTTCTCTGTCTTGACCGCCAAGCCCCGGGAGCGTGCTATCTCCTCTTCACGGTGTTTGCAATGCTCGAAACCTTTAGCTTATCTTGTCCCACTCTGGCTCCAAACTCCCATGCGCAGAAAGAACTACCCAAAGATGCCACAACATGTTCTGCAAGACCAGCGCGCCGCATGGGCTCTTGATACAGATGCTGTTTACCTATTCAGCAACGACGACAGCTAGTCAAGACAGCTCAACCCCGACGAAACAAAACAGCTTCGCCTCAAGACTCGCCCGACGAAACGAAACAGCTTCGCCTCAAGACTCGCACCTGAACAAGCCAAAACAGGAGGACGACCTCCCAAGTAAGACACGTCTGCGCTGCTATCACATTATGTGCCGGGCTGGTGCGCGGCGCTCCTCGAAGTACGACACCGAGCCAAGCTGCTGCCTTTCTACATTGTCTGGCTCCTCAGATGGCACATCCGCAATCTGGAAGATGGATGAAGATGGTCCGTATGGTCCATCAGCTGCCGATCCTGATGTCTCGTTGCTCCAAGGAGCCATAAGAAGAGCAGGTCCGGCGAAGTGAATAATCAGGTCCACGAGCCACGCGACGACTTCCTTGTCATACCTTCTCTACATGTTGGGATGACCCTCTTTTGCAAATAACGCAAAGGGAATCAAACCCTTGGCCAAGACAAGCCGCAGAACGTCTGCCGCAGCTATCATGCCACCGAAGGGTGGTGGCCAGCTATCTTTGTCTGACCAATCGAAAGCTGCGGTGGTCCTGGTTTGTCGCATCAGACGCGGATATTAGCCTTACAGACTTGCCGGCTTGCCGAGGCACACCCTGTCTGCAACACCATTCCGTTGGGCTGACTGCTTCCTCGGCAGCTGAGCGCAAGAAGCAGACGCCCTCATTGACTCAAGCCAAAAACAAACCAAGTCAAGCAGCGAAAGTTCCAAAACCTGGTATGCAAACCGATTCAGCATGTGTGTAGAGCCTCCAGCATCCCTACTATTCTTAGTGCTAACGTGAGGCCAGCGAGTCCCTGTCGCTGATCAGCACTTTCGGCGCCCCAAGCTTGGCAGCAGCAATGCCTCCGGCATGACAGCTCCATGGTCGTGCTGATGTCGTCTTGCATCAATCTCAAACTCTGCAAGCCGGAAGCCTCAATCCCCAACAAAAGCGATCCGTTCATGACATGCACTTGCTGTTGTAGTTTGTAGTGGGGCTTCCACCCACGCCTTCCAAAACATGGAGAGATGCTTCTGGGGCTCGGATACGTCACCGGGGACCCTACTGACTTGAGCATCTGTGCGATCTGCTTGTGCCCTAGAAGTAACATTGAAGTCTGGGTGAGCTTGTCATGATGGCCTGCTAGCCCAAGTCCGGCTCCAATCTCACATAAACCGCGCGCTTGCCAAAGCTCTTTCCTGCGCATGCAGGTGGAGATGCACGGCGGTTCCCTGACGGCAACTGCGAAACGGATGGCAGACTGCACACCTCTGCAAGAGGATTTCTGCAAGAACTTGCTCTGCTGGCCTCAGTATCTCACGAAGTGATTTTGTCGAGACTCTCAAACATGTCCTGTAGCCCTGTGTCCTTCAATGCGGAGGGAGGGCCACACGATGTCCGAAACAGTACCGGCGCCGGCTTCAACTTCTCTTGTAAACCGGCTGATATCGAGGACCTGATGTCACTGAGATATTGTGCTTGACAGCCGTGCATTGAATTTGAGGTCCGGGCGTATGCTGGTATCACCAAATCTATGTCCGCTTCTCCGAGGCTAAACCGTTGTTCGGCTGTCTCGCTGAGGAGGACTTTTCTGGCATTGTTCATGGACGGGTCCTGACACGTGGACGAAACCGCAACCTGAACATGCGCCAAGATAGCACAAGTTTGCGCCAATCTTGTCCTTGCCCAGCCGTTGCTGCCTTCGCTGCTCCTCTCTTGAAACACGGCGCGTGCCACTGGCTGCAGGCGCTGCTCCAAACCCTTTTGCGCGGCCTTTCCTGGCTCACCGAAAGCTTGTGCCCAAATATATGTTATATTTTCGATTATACACATACATATACACGCACACTCACACACATACATACAAAAATAAATACAGATATTATATCTGTATATATATATATATATATGTATACATATTATACAGGTATGCACACACACACATACATACCGACTCACATACATATACAGACCGAACAGGCGCCTCTACTAGAACAGAGATATAAACAGGTAGAGATATAAACAGGTACAGTAGATAGAGTGCAGGCTGCCTACATGAAAAGAGAGTGGCCAGGCTGCTTGATTGGCTTCGAAGGTTTTGTTCTTGGAGGTCCGGGATCAAAACCAGCAGCTGCCCAACCAAAGCACGACATAGCCGTCAGCACACCGGCCTCGGTCAAATGGCACAGTCACATCTTTCAACCGTTTTCAATCCTCCTAGTGGCCATCTCTTTGAGGCGGTCACCGCCAAAAGAAGGTTCCGCCGCCGCGTTATCATGCTAAAGATTGCTAAAATGTCTCTGCGCAAAAGCTGGTCAATGCCAACGTGGCAGGATATTCGATGTTGCGAAGTCGTGCTACAGTATGCCGCTGCACCTGCTTAACGTAACCAGCATGCTGTGGAGGGATCGCTGAGTCTGTTCGCTGTCTGCAGAATCCCTGCAAGCTTGCGTTCCTGGCTTCATGAAGTACCGACCACTCACGGGATGCGATTCGACTTCCTCGATGCTTGGGCAGCTGCAGTCATCTATGCATCTCCACCGTTCCAAAGCTTGCTGGCAATATCTGGCAATGCAGGTTGGCAGGACAGCGATGTGTGATAATGGATCTGGCATCAAGACTGCACCAGGCCTTTCTTTGCATGCTAGGCCAGCAAATCTGTTCGCAAATGATCACACTGCATCACGATCCCTGCAGTAAACATCGCGACAAGCCGACGCACAAGCACAAATATCAAATATCGGTGACTCCGCAAGATGGACAAGGATTTGGACATCCGTCCGCGCCCGACCATGCCAATGTGTTCAAGTTGCATCTCCTTCATCTTTGTGCTTGGAGTTGGCACCCAAACCCGCGGTGCAACGAATTTAGCCTGTACAGTGGAGGCACTCAGCCAAGGCCCGCAGCGCTGCTGGGCTCATTGCTCGGCTCCATGAGTTCAACCTCAGACAGGCACTGTGCGGATACTTTGGCGTAGCAGCGGACGGGATGATTGCCAGCCTCCAGCGTCAAGCTTCTGACGCTTTCCTGAAGCATCCACGGAAGGATCCTGACCCGAGATTTTGCGCATGGGCCAGGCAAAGATTCATAAGGAGCCGAATATTGCGGCCTTAATAATCAGAATATGGTTTTGGGGCCCATTACACTATACTTATAATAAGGAGCCCCCAAAATAGTATTGGCAATTATTTAAGCCCCTACATTAGAGCCTGCCTCCGAGCGATGTCTGGCCATGTCTTGCCTGCCATCCCTCCCCAGGCAAAGAGGAGTTCATCACTTTTCTCACTGTTGCCGCGGCCTGGGAAGCACCACTTCTGGCTTTGCCTGGTTGAACGATCTCTTTCCGTCTTTTTTGTTTCAAAGGCATGCTGCTTCATTCTATTGGTGTCTACTGAGAAATAGGTTGCAGTACGCAAAGCCATGAAAGACCTTGCCACACACTGGAGCGAGGCCTGGAAAGCCGAAGCAGCAATGGTTTGTGGGATCAGGGCATCTCGAGGGAATACAGGTAGGACGCGCGCACCTTGCAGATGCAATGTAAACCATGCAATCCGGATGGTAAGTCTATCACCAGAGTCACTAAGCGCACAGGGCCTGCTGGGGTAGCAGCTCGAAGCCTTTCTACAGACAGGTCCTCGCGTCCCAGAGGCACAGTGCTCGAAACCCGCGAAGCAAGAAGTCAACTAGATTTGCATCATGCGTGCGCTGGTGTTGCCTTGTTGCCGTGGTGCTGCAACCGATGGCGATGCCTTTGTAGCTCCAGGACCCCGACATGCACTGATGCAATCTTGTGGGACATCCAGAAAAGGACCAGGCGAGAGAAAGGAGTATCCTGGAGCTTGCGGCCGCTCCCTGGCACATCTCAGACAGAGACCCCGAGACTGCCTCTGGTCAGTGTATCACCGTGAGTCAGCAAAGCATGAGCCTTCTGGTGTCTTTGTCATCATCAGTAAGCCCGAAGTCAATGCTGCTACTCCTGCGTTTCGACTAGGCACGGGGCGTCAAGCTGCAGGTCTGCAGCATGAGGCGCAACATGCACGTGCCGCTAGAAGCCAGGGCTCTGCCCATCGCTGTCTTCAACAGCTTCCTTTGGCGCCTGGTGCGATGCTGGAATGCGATTCATTGCAGAAGTGAACCTTATCCCAAGCTTTGGCGACGAATCACATGCCCTCAAAACAGTGGTCAGCTGCTGCTTGGCTGGGCATGAGGCTTTGCAGGGAGCCACCGGGCATGTTTTGCTCATGCCAACAGCAACCCGTGGAACCGAACCGAACTATGCCACAAACCGAAGCGGAAGCGCAAGCACATCATCGGATTGAGGGCCCGAGTTCGATAGAACCCTTGCAGGAGCTAAATCAAGCTAAAGGAGCCCTTGAAAGGAAGGCTTCAAGGCGCCCTTCTAGGAGTCCTTAAAGGTAGCATCCTCACGATAAGGACCCCTAACTGAGGTACCTATGGCGCTAAGGCATTGGCTTCAGAGACAGTCACGCACAGTGACGCACGACAGAACGTTGGAGACGTTTTTCGGATTGGGTGCCAAAAAAAGCCCTAGCCGAACAACCGGTCCGAGCCGAGGCCCACGCACTACGGGGGAAACAGTGAAAACTAAAAGGCTGATGTTTCTCGGAGGTTTGAGCGGGGTCGAAGGGCCGAAGAGATTGTAGCTGCAAAGGGGATCAATCCCCTGGAACCACGAACCGAACCGCTTGCGAACCCAACCGCAAACGAACCGCTAACCGCCAACCGGTTTCAAACAGTCCACGCGAACCTAACCGAACCGAACCGCGATCCCTGAAAACAGCCGCTAGGTTCGCTTGCTAAGTCCCAAGAGACTACAGACTCTTGCAGGCAAGTGCGGCAAGTGAAACTGTAGGTGCTTGCGGGCACGACACTTCAAAGCGAGGTGTTGTCTGGAGCTAGTATCTATAGTATTGGACAATGTCTTGCGCTACGCATAGGCCATGTAGGAATCATAAAAACAGTAACCACAACGCTTTTTGAGCATTTGCTGTAATCACAAGATCTTATATCATATCAGAGTCATAATACCAGCACTCCTGGGGCTTTCGCCTCGGCCTTCGTCCGCCTCTCTGTCGCCAAGATGAGGCGATCGACTGCTTTCTTGCGAAATGCTGCCAAGGCCTGGAGCGGATTAGGATCAGGGGCTTTTTTCTGACAGCCACTATAGCAGTCTTGTTTATGAAGCTTGCGAAAGATTGCGAGTGCATACAAGCTTTCACTCACTCTTGGCTTCAGGTGATATTGCTAGACACTGAGGCGCTCTAGCTACGAACTGACTGTCAGCGCCATGCCAACCTGAGTTGAACGACGGGGTTGTCCAGAGTGCAGGAGCATAGCAATTGCAAGTCTTAAGTACATCTTTCACAGGGGTTGCAATCGTCCGTGCGTCCCGACCGTTCCGCTGAATCAAGTAGGCATGCAGGCAGGAGGTACCATCCCTCACCATCAGGCCACGTCGTGGAGACATGAGACGAACTAAACGGCATTTCCTTGACTTGTCGCACTTGTGTCGATGAGAACATAAGCCGGGTCGGGAAATTAATCAAGAAAAGCTGGCTGAATCAAAAAACCAGGTTCCGCTTGCAACAAGCGGTCGAGTGCAGCATGTTTGTAGCAGAACCGTTGCAGCTTCCGCGCTGCCCTCTGTGGATGGCTTTCTGACTTACCAGATGCGAAAGACTGACGGGGTCATGCATCGGAAACCCATGCATCTTTGGTTCGTCAAGCATCCTGGAAGAAACGGGCAGTTGCTGCTTACCAGTACCACTTCGGACATCAAAACGTGACACAAACGGTGCTGCTTCTTCTCGAGTTTAGCAGCTTAGCATCATGAACCAGCGCGTGCCAAACGTAATCCCAAAAGGGCTGCTTGGCCGCGGACCGGCACAAACTCTCGTGTTCTCTGCGAGAGGTTTCGGAGCGCCTGCATTATCGCTGTGAATGCTTGGGGGCAGGCGATCCAACTCAGCAATGCAACGGACTAGGCCACGTGCTTCGAGCCTCCTCATCTGCTGTGCGCATGCCTAGACAGAGCTCCTTCTCTGCCTCTGCTGCGCTCTGTGCGCAGTACAGACACTGCATCATTCGCAATAGCGGGTCTCTTTCCGCCGCCTTAGATTGAAAGTCGTGGATGCTGTCCACAGTTCAATCTAGGCTGTGATTTAAATTACTGCCAGAGCCAAAGGCACAAAGGCCGACTTGATTGAAGGCCCTGAATCTGATCGGCTCGGCTCTCCTTGCAATCCTGGAAGGAGAAAGGCTGTGCCCACAAATGCGTACGCGCAAAGCACCGGCTGCCCTCCGCTTCCTGCACCAGAATGGAGGTGCGATGTTTGCTTGCCCAGGTCAGAAGTGATCAAGGACAACAGCGTCTGGTCGTCCCCACAGCCAGTGTCGCTTCTCGTCTCCTCTTCCTGCCGTGTCACATCTCCTAAGCAGCTTCTCGGAGAGCCCTCGCTTGCTGTGTTAGGCTAGCCAGCACGTGCTGAGAATGAATTCGAAGGCCGTCACAAAGCCTTCACATGGCCGAACTGGGGTGTCGCCACTGGCCGGCAGCTTTGGCGAGGCTGGCCGCGCCTCCGTAAGTTGGGCAGTGTATTTTTGACTTGATTCGGAGGTTGAGCATGAAGGGCCCTTCGAACGGATGCAGCCACGAATCCGCATGTACTGGAGGTCGTGCTCGTCTGCCAGCTCCTTCTTCACGACTACTTCTTCTTGCTTCACCTGTCAGTAGTCCTAAGCTGACCTCGAGTCTCGACGACCCCGAAGCCGTCGTCTTAACAGGATCCTGTGAATCTAGCAGGGTTCCACGCTATGATCCGTACTGTATTCCAGAACGAGTGGATCCCTACGCCGACTCAACAGGATGAAAACACTTGCGGCTGTTCACGGTTTTTACGGGCCTCCTCCTTTTTCAGCACTTTGATAGCTTTGCCTCGAAGTTCGGCCTGCAACGGAGCTCGAAGCAAACGCACAGCTACAGGACGGTTGCGCTGCCACATTTCGGACGTCGAGTCATTACACTTACAGATACCAGAGCATACCGAAGCCCTGCGTCTTCGACTGCTTGAACGCGCACACTAAGGCCTGCAGTTGCAAGCAGCAGCCCCCGCCTTGACTTGGGATTTGACCGGCATCAGGCGAGGAACCTGGCTGCAAACGACATGGGTCAACTCCTGCTGCCCTGGTCACAACCTTGCCTTTCTCAGGCTTGCAGCACATCTTCCTGAGAACCGTCTGGGCTGCGCCGGTGGCTTGCGCCGCGCCTCGAAATGTCGAATTACTGACTCGCATCTTAGTGGCTGGTCGCAGTCTGTGCCTGACCCTTGTTCTTGACCTTGAACATGCGCTGTCGCATAAGCTTCGCTTGTTCCCAAAGCCTTGGCAGTTTTCGGTGAACCATGGACTTCACAAATTTTGGCCTTTGCACGTGATACGGAGATGCAAAACCTCGCGCAAAACTTGTACTGTTCAGCATTGCTCAGACCTTGCAGACATGCCGCCCGAGTTGTTCCAGGCACGTTGCAGCCGCCGGCAGCGAAAGTGGAGGCCGGATGTCTGTAGGGCTTCCAGAGAAGCCACCACAACGCTCTAGACCTGGAGAAAGGTGTTTGCAGGAAGGTGGCGGTTGGAAGCAGACGACATCAAACCACCAAACATGTGATGTTACAACCACCATCCATGCCAAAAGATTTGAGATCAAGAGCGTAGTTTCAGTGAATCCAGATCCGTCACGCCAGCAGCGAGCAACCGGCGGAGCAAATGACGAGCACCAGATACCATGTCCTCAAAGGGCGACATGCGTGCTCCAAATGCTGCCTCACACAATTACATGCCAGCTACTGCTCTTCCAGCGGTGCCAACGGGCCTGGGGATCGCGGCGCTTCTGAGCACGAAAGCACCAGGCAGCCAACGAAGATCGCATCCATCGGGGAAATACTGCGACCCACAGTTGGACGGTTACTATTTGCTCATCTTGTGGCAGAGCTGCGTGACCGTACATTCCTTGCAAGATCTGCCAATGTGTCCAAGCGAAGACTGAGAAGGCTTGACTCGAAATTCAGTTTCTTGCTTCTCAGTCGCGTATGGCTCTGCCCACGGCCTGTACAAATGCACTGGGCGATGCCTCAGACACGCGGTGCTCACCCCCCCCCCCCGGCGACAATGCAGCATGGACCAATTCAAAGCGACTCCGCACTTTTGAAAAGCTACTGGCACGTCGGCAAGATGAAGCCTTCGCACTGCCATGAAGCTTACGCCCTCGGAGCATTGCGCGGCGTCTGCGACGAGTACACCTGCAGCCGCTGGAAGATCATGTGCCATCTTCGTCAACACGGTTGAGTCAATTCTACCTCCAAGAAGACTCTGAGGTGACGGCGAAAGCGCTCCCCTCTAAGATTCGAGGGGGAGTTGAACCTTTAACAGAACGAGGCAGCTCACGGACACGCCGCAGTAAAACAATGACCAACGTTCCTAAGGGCCATGCTCCGCAAGCTCTTCCATTGTTGCAACGCCAAACTTGCTTCCGCCGCAAGACCTCTCCTCCAAAGCACACAACACACACATGGCAGGAGGGCGAAAGCCCGCAGAATTCCGAAGGCATCATGCAACAAGACCCGGTAAGCAGTCAAAGTCAAGCATCATGAGCGAAAGCGCCTGCAAATGCTCAACCAGAGCTTTTAGTCCAGAGCTGTGTGCGACCAACACCAAGGCCTGCCAGATTGCTCGCACATTGAGAATGGCACTGACGAAGTACCCTAGAACCCTAGCCGATGTCCCAACCTTCTCGGCATGCTGCACAATGTTTTCTGCAATGGCAAAAAGCTTTGGAGCGCATGTCTCCATGTTCGCAAGGATGCGAGCCTGCAGAGCGTGGGGATGCTGGCTGTTGCAGACAGAGTTTGGATCTTATCCGATCCGATCCCTCATGAGTGTCCTTGCTGCCGCTTCGCCCGTCGTGCAGGCTGCCGAAGTGTACCTCAGCAAAACCAAGACGCTAATGCCATGCAGCGCCAGCGCTGAATACGTGCACGTTGGATAAGAAGACGGGGGGATGAATTTGGGCGCACATGTCTTAGAATCTGCAAGAACCACCCAAGAGGAAAATAATAAGTTTAGGATGCCCTGCCCCCGAAACCTAATCTCTTATTATTGAATTTAATTTCGTAAATGAGGTCCCAAGACGAAAAACAAGACCCTAAACGTTTCCCAGGTTTTTGTCGGGACGACCCAAAACGAAACAACAAATCCATCCCTGGATTCAAGATTTCTTATTAACCGCTTTCCGGTGTTTTTGGCGGGACGGCCCAAAAGGAAAATCAGAAATCCAGCGCCGCCTGGATTTCATATTTTCCTTTTGTGGTTCTGGCCCGTTGCCGGGACGGACCGCCCGCAAGGAGACTAAGACTTTCAGCCCAAGCGCACGATAAGCAATCCAGGGTACCTGAACCTGGCGGGTGTGACTAATGACCCTGAACCAAGCGCTGTCTGAATAAGAAACCTAGGGTACCCGGCCTCCGTGAGCGGAGCTTCTTATCCAACGAAGTCACTGTCGTCACTATGTCCCGTACTGATGGTCGCGCTCTAGCATCCCAGCTGCTTCACCACGTCTGCTAGGTCTGCCACATGCACAATCACGCGACGGAGTTCCAGCAGACATCTGAAACATTGGAATGAATCATCAGGCCAAGCTTCACACAGATTGCAAAAAGCACGAAGTCGCTTTTCAGGCAGCCCTCTCCTGAGCTGAAGGCCCTACATTCTGTTGCAAGGATCGATCTTCACCGTCCGTCTGACCGGTAGGCCAGCTGCAAACGCTTGCAATGAGGCGCACTGAGCCGCTGCATGCTAGGAAGCGTGAAAACTCCAACTGCTTCGAAGACTGTTAGCTAAGTGAACAGCAGAATCACTTCTCACCCCAGTTCTTGGCGTTGCCAAGCATCATTCTCTTAGCATCATAGCGCTTCAAGGCTTCCGCAGACAGCATGACCTTGTGAAACATGTCATAGGCACAAACTGCCACTTGGTTCATTGCTTGCTTTCCAGCCTTGTGCACCATTTGGCGCCTCAATTTCGGAGTAAGGACGGCATCCGGCACGCCTGGCAATCTTGTCTCGACATGGCATCCCCGATTCCTTGCTTGCACTATCTGCCTTCGAGTACGTACTGAAAGCAAACTTGCGTGCGCTTGATTTGAAACACGTTTCATCGCACTCGCTTGTAGAGGCAGCGGTTGTCTTGCAGTACCGTGGGACTGGAGCACAGGCAAGCCAAGGACTGCCTCGTGGAAGGGATGTCCTGATCATGCAGAGCATCTCTGAGCACACAGATTGCACACCCCTGCATGGTAAGGCTACTAAGGCCGAGATTCGGAAACAGGCCAACCTTTGTTGAGGCAGTAATCTTTCCTTGTCGCTGGATTGAGTTGACATGTTGTGCCAAGCAGCTGGGCGCATAGGAAACGAGGAGAGGAAGCCACCATCGCCCGGAGGGGCAAATGCACCCTTCACAATGTCCTCAACAATCACACTTCATGCATCTCAAGGAGCTGAGTAACACCCTCGGCAGACGAGGGCGACAAATTGCTGCAATGAATCCAGGAGCTGTCTGCCCTCACTTGCCTGTGACAAAGTTTGAAAGCAAGTGAAGAACTCCGTTCGTCGTTTTACACAAGTCTCACGAGAGCACCTCGTTCAGGATGGGAGTTCCTGTGAACCCCACCAGCACCGAGCCGCGCGCAGTCGAGAGGAGGTTTCCTAGTCCCACAAGTGCGGCGACGTTGGCGTCTGTATACATCCTTCGGCCAAGTTGCTAAGCCGTGCGAGTTGCTCACCATATTGGGTCTGCAGCCGGACCAGGTTATGGACCTGTGCTGAAGCCAATCAGTGGTTCAGAGGCTTCTCCAATAGGCTCACATTTGTTTGGGCCTCGTCCATGATAACGACCTCTGACAAGTTCAACATATTCCATTCGACAAGTGCGCGCCTACATGCAGCGGACCTTGTTCGAGTAAGCATTGCCAGCAGCTTGTGCGCGATCAAAGGCAACCTTCAGCAAAGCGCTCACCGGCCATCCATCCTTAGACTGCCACGCTAGGTCATCTGCCGCATCTGCCTTTTCCTTCCGCTTTGCTTATTGGGACGACTGAGCTTGGAGACATCTGAATCTGCTTGGAGTCTTGGTTTGGAGGGTGCTTCTGAGTCCAAGCTTCCGGCCGAAGATCTGCCTTGTCAGGAGCTTCAAGCTTGAAGTCTTACGCCTTGCCCGCTGAAGTTAGCTCAGCTCCGAACATGACGACCACCTGCTGACGTGTACCGAAGGGCCCGCAAGGGTGCAGCTGGGGCAACTTCGTCTGGGAAGCGAGTGCGGAATGCCTCCACGAAGTCACAAGCAAGTCTGACTGAGTTTCGGCTTGCGAACCGCTACAGCCAGGCTGCCTCTCTGCGCGAACGTCTCATTCTGCCCATAAAGAACCTCGGATCAACAGCATCGTGTTTGTTACGACATGACATGTCGAGCATTGTCACATCACTTACTCGCAGGCTCCAAGGGGCCATCCCTTCATTTCCAGCACCTCCCGCATGTTGTAGCACAGCTCGTGCATGACAACACCAGACAGGTCCTTTTGCGATCGTGTTCCCGCCGTAGTGAGAACAGGAGATTTGTGAACGTGCACGAAGCTCAGTATTCTCAGTGCCAGAGCACGGCCAGGTCCCAGCGAAGCCTCCGTCGAGAGCGCCAGTCTGCACAGCCACTGGCTTTGGCTGCATCCTGCGGCCTTTCAGGAAGCACTGTTTCCGCGTTTGCCCAAACAATGGAAAGAACACTTTGCTCCTGGCCTCAGGCAGGCAAAGAAGTCCCGATACCTGCACACAGATTGAGAACCGTGTCATAAACCCAAAGGAGTTTCTTGGGGATCCACCGGCTGGGCCATCGAAGTAGTTCCATGTAGAAGTTGCGGCAGACCGGCTCCTGCATACAGCGACGTGTGGGGGTTGATGCATCGTGACTCAGGATACGCGTCCTTGGGAAATATAGGCACCTTCGGTCGCGGGTCCAAGAAATAGTTGTCCAAGACGCAAATCATCTCTCGAGTCTTGCCTGGACCCGAGGATCTGGCTGCTGTTGGATTCATGGTTCAGGGCTCTTGGATCCATGACCTAGATTGTTTTAGGGAAATTCCAGGGCCAGGAGCCGAAAACAACGGGGCAAGGCATGAGGCGGGTAGGAGAATGGCAAAAAGACAGTAAACAAATACAAACCCACTTCCGAATCCGTCCTAACCTGATCTCGAGACAGGGAGCCACTCCCTCTACTCACTCTTGTTTAGGGCTTGGCAAAACCTTGAACCTATCTCTGAAGACTAGAGCCCTATACACCCTACCTGGGACCTGCTGCAACACGACACGGACAGGCATTACGACCATAGCTGCTGTTAACGACGAAAGTGACTGCGGCTGCAACCATGCCGAACCACTACTCCTATCAGTATCCCTCTATTTCATAATATGAGACCTCGCGCTCAACCCCTCCCCTGAAAAAGCTGCAGATTCGCACCGCAGCTCTCGCACTGCACCCTCCCGGAGGTCTGAGTTTCTGTGCTTGCCATTGCTGATTTGCTGATGCTGATGTCGTCGTTGCTAACCCCCCACTGCTCCTTTGTGCTTGCTTCGCGGGATCTCCCATCCGCTTGTCGGAATAGGAAGAATGCACATGCAGCAGTGACTGCGCTTGAGGCCTGATCCCGTAGGATGATCCACCAGCCTTAGCTTCTCTGAGTTTCGATAACAGTCCGATCCATCGCACGAGGCCCCGGCATCCGAGAGATGGGCGACTGCGGATGCAGCATAAATGCAACCGCCTGCATTCCAGCAACAGCCCATCTAGACCCCAGGCTCAAAGCCATCGCCTCAGCCTCAGCCATGCTATAACCTCAGCGTGCAAAATGCCTCTTGATGTGGCTGGAGAGGTGGACATTCGCCTGTCTTTGGAGCGGTGTGACGCTTCATAACGCATCAGACTAGTTGCTCGCCTTCGGCGCGCCGTCCCTTCAACTTCCTGCCAATTTTAGCATTCCACATCACTCGTGCCTGGCGATACATGGAGAAAGTTGTTTGAATGGGCTGCGAAGACTCGAGACCACAATAGCGCTCACAACTTAGGAAGGCAAGCGGCAGCAAATCGGTTGAAACCTGCGCACAGCATGTGGGGTCGACAATAGAAGAGGAATTGCGGGAAGCAACACCTGGCGAGCCCAGTTCAGGAGCCCCATCCCAATTTCCCATATAGGACGGATCCACCGGAACGGGCTCCTGCAGAGTAAAGCGAGGCGATGACGAGTCGAGGCTTTCCCAAAGTCCCAAAGTCGGCTTCCCTCGGGTCCTGGCTGACGATCAAATCTTTTAGCCCTCCTGGAGTTCGCTCGGCACAGTATTGCCCCGACAGCAGCGAAGCGAAGTGTGGAACAGCTGAAGGCAGCGGGCTCCGAGTACTTCCACTTCTCGGTCCACTTCTTCTTCACCATCGAGATCAGATGCATCGGACATCTCCTGCGATCCGTACCGTTGATTCACCCGGAAGTTGGCATTTTCCCTCATGCCCGCAGACACTGAACCTGTGCTACGGGGGTTGGGGCCCTTCCTCTCAATCCGCGAACCAAATCAAACGTACATCAAGGTTAGCTGGAGCTAGCAGCTCCCATCGGTATGTCCTTGTCGTCAGCACTGCTCTCTGACGATGTGCTGTCGCTGCTCGATGCTTCACCATCGTCCACAGCCTTCCAAGTCTACTTCTGCATCACGCTTAATGGCCGGGGGTTGTTTCTGCACCGTCTATACCAGTCACTGATCTATTCCTTCACCATCTTTCCCTCGAGCACTCCTGCAACTTTGCTCAGCTACCAGACAAGTTGCTAGACAGATTGGTTCTCTGTCTTTCGGCTGTCGATTCCCCGAGGTAAGCCTTGATCGGGCCGGTGGCTTTTTCCGTGATCGGGCCAGTGGCTGTTGATGCCGTGTTCCTGGCCGTTGTGGTGTCCTCTGCAGCTTCATCTTCCTCCTGGCAACAATGGCACTCAGGGCACACGTGCCCGGAATGACAGTGTGACAAGGGAACCGATGAGCTGCATTCAATCATGTCTAATATATAAGACTTAAGCTGCAAGTCAGGTATGCTAAATGCTATACTCGGTTTTGCGAGCCACTCATAGTCTTTAAGCCATCCTCCGAAGACGAACTTTCGGAAGAGGAAGAAGAGGAGGAAGAAGAAGTACTGGAGCCATCAGGTTGCACCTTGACATCAGCACTGTTTGGCTTGGAAGCTCGGCGACTGTTGCGGCTCCTGCCTGATCTTTCATCTTCCAAACCCTACCAGGGTCGCCCTGGTTATATACAAGCTGATCTGGAGACGGCCGCAAAACACGTCGTCGGCTTCATGCGGCGGTGAGTGGGTGCACACGCTTTCATGCTGACATTGTGAAAAGCACACCAGCAGTCACCGGCACCATCCATCATCATCCTCTTCGTCCTCCTCCACATGGCCCTCTGCAAGGGCAGCCTCTGCTGACTCGGCAGGTTGTTGTAACCACTGGACGCACGGCCTTTTTCGCTCTTCCAGCGCTGCGGGAAGGAAATCCGAAGCGCGTGCCAAGCTTGCTAAAATGCCAGGTGCCAAGCATCATCACTGCGCTCACTGCACCGGCACCCCAGGCCTGCAATTGAGCATTCTGACCCGCATAAAGCAAGCCTGCGCTATCTAGACAAAACTCTTCTGGTTGTTGCCACGGCACACCGCCCCGCACTTGGCTGGATTTCCATTTCTTCGCACGGAAATGCCGCTGGGTGTACGAGCTCCGGGCCTCATGTGCCGATATTAAGAGCAGACGCCGAAACACGTCCGTCAAGGGTCGGTTGACTTTTGGTGACTTCTGAGAGTACCACTTTGCGGAGCTGATTGGCAACGGAAATTTGCGCAGCCGCTGCACGCACCCTGAGCTATCGCAGGCTCTTCGCAGCACGCACATGTAAAGCTGAAGACCGCATATGAATCGATGAGGTACTTGCCCTCTCCCTCCCAAGCCGAAGATGAAGTACCAGCAGCAGCAGGAGGAGCAGGACCAGGAGCAGGAGCAGTAGGAGTGGTAGTAATAATAATAGCAGTAGCAGTAGCAGTAG
>CAJNDV010033274.1:100073-120788 GCA_905221635.1 Symbiodinium sp. CCMP2456
AGGGCCCCTAAACCTTAAACCCTAAAAGTGTAGAGACCCTTTTTTGGTTCACGGTCTTGGCTTCGATGAGTCGTTGACCTGCAAACTCTACGCCTTCCTTTCCCTGAACTGGACAAGCTGGCCAGAAGCCTAATATAGGGGCCTTAATAATTAGACGAGGGCTTTGAGGCACATTATACTAAAGTTATAGTAAGGAGCCCGCACAATAGTAGTGGTAATTATATAGGCCCCTACATCAGACCTACAATGCGAAGCCCCAACTGTTCATCCTTTAAGCCCGATCCTAAAGCCGGATCCTCAAGTTCAAGCGTTAAGTCTGCAAGGGCCATCCACGATCTGAACCTGGAGGGTGTGGCTGCCGCTGAGCGAAGTTGGAAGCCAAAGCCCCGTTAAGGCCGTAAGTAGTTGTTTGGGGTTTAGGGTTTAGGGTTAGTCCCTAAACTCGTATAGTGCTAGCTCGGCAGTGCTATTACAGAGGTCGGAAGAATAATAAAGCTGTTCTTTCGGGCTCATTAAGTCATTACGATTCCGTCGTAAAGAACCTGTTTTGAGTAAACAGACTTCTCGCGATACATTCCTGTTGAGGCTCCTATTGAAGGACCGGAAGTGCATTCAGAGGCTCATGGTACAGTATTTACGACAATGCACAATGTGCCGGAGCCATTTACAGACAATGCTACCTCAGGTAGTCTCGAACTTTCACTTTCAACACTGTCTCTCAATCCTGCTAGTGCTCAGGTTTCCATGAATAATCATAATTAGTACTACTATTCCATACGGCTCCTTATCGATATTGTCGTATATTACAATATACAGATGAAGGTGGGCCCCAAACCCTAAACCCTAAAAAACCGTAAACTCTAAGAAACCTAAACCCCAAACCCTGGCTTTTCCGTCGAGGGTTCAGGGTCGGCTTTACCGGATTTAGGAGTTTTTTTGGGGGCTCAGGGCTTCGGGGCTTGGGTTTAAGGTTTTTTAGGGTTTCGGGAGCGTATAATCTCCAAGCCTTCAACCCCGAACCCTTCAACCCGCAAAGCCGTAAACTCAATCTTCTCTTAAACCCAGCTTGCCCAGGAAGTCCGCAGCATGATTCGGACGCAGCAAGAGAAGAAGGCCCAGCAGCGCGTAAATGACTTCATCGAGTTCGCAGCACAGGGAAAGTGGGAGATGATGGAGACCATGCTCAAGGCGAACAAGGTCACAGTCGATTCAGGGCGGCTCGGTGGAACTCTATGCAAGGTTGGGCGACATGAAAGCCTAATATCATCAGGGTTGGGCGTTTTGGTTTGAGTTGCAGGGTTGCGCACATCAGACTCATTGCGAATCGTGTCAGGACGCAGTAGCGAAGCCAGTGGTTTCAGATGAACGTTAAACGGGATTTTGACAAACCAAGGTTTCACAATATAAATCCTGAGTTGCAAAGATCCTGATGGGTCCTTGTTCCGAGGATCCGGCGTAGGTCCAACATAGGTATAGATTAGGTCCTTTGCTGCATGAAACTCCCATTGGGGTTGAGGTAAAAGGCTCATCTAGTCATAAACTCTTGGCAGGCCCCTTTATGAGACCTTGCATTATATAGCCCCGTACATAACCCTCCCAGAACCCTTCTGAAGAACCCTCACAGCTGTTCTGCAATCCTTCTTTGATGACGCCCCGCAAGGTCCTGAGTCCTAGGGTTTAGGGGACGCCGCACAAGGTCCGAGGGTTAATTAAGGGTTTCGGGAGCGATACGGGGATCTCAATGATCCTGAAAAAGGGTTTTGCGGTACATTACAGCATATAAAAGGTACCCCAAGAAATAGAATTAGACATTGTTCAGGCTCCTGTAGAGCAGTTCGTCCCTCGAAAAAGTTTGTGTTTCAGAAAGTAGGGGACCCTACTAAACAGTACTTAGGATCCTTGGTACCCTTAACAGGGGTCCCGTGTTTCCGGAGACGACCCAAAACACAAACACCCTCAACCGTAAACCCTGAACCCTAAACCCAAGACCCCAAACCCTAAACCCTAGACTCAGGAACTGGGACGGTCGCACTGCTCTTCACGTTGCAGTATGCGAAGGCCACCTGCGCATCGTCGAAAGGCTGGTGTCCGAATCTAGCCTGCTCAGAATTCGTTTAATATAGGGGCCTTAATAACTCGAATAGGGTTTGGGTGTATGTTATACTATAATTATAATCAGGAACCCCAACGCCCTATTCTAATTATTAAGGCCCCTACATTACTATGTTGTCGCCCTGACGACTTTTGAGCAGACCTTTCTGCAACTTGGGACCTTGCGCCTTACACCTGAAAGGCCACGTCCCAAACTCTAAACCCTAAGGCCCAACCTCAGGAGTGGGAAATCCTACGGGCCCTAAGCTTTAAGTAACCCTAAACCCTGGAACCTGTAGGGCATTTAGGGTTCGTGATAACTTATGACGGCTACACACACACACACACACCTTCGCTCTCTCTCCCTCTCTCTCTCTCTCTCCCTCTCTCTCCCTCTCTCCCTCGCTCCCGCTCTCTCTCTCTCTCTCTCTCTCGCGCGTACATATACATACACACATACACACATGTGCATATACCAACGCCCAAAACCTTGCAACCTCAGGAGTGGAACGCGTCCTTGATGGCGGAGGATCGGTTCGGGAACACTCCGTTGAACGACGCCGTTCGAGAGCGGCGCTCGGAGGTGGCCGAGTTCCTTATCGAGGCCGGGGTTCGGTAGTTCAGGGGGTTTAGGGTTTTGAGGGTTTTTAGGGTTTTTAGGGGCTTAGGGTTTAGGGTTTAGGGTTGGGTTCATGGGCTCAGCCGGACCCGACGGGAAGTGCTATATAGCCTCTAAGAAAGCCTGCTGCAAGTAACTGCTTCCGCATGACAAAGGTCTATCTATAGGTCTAGGTGATTTTGGACTCTGGGCGCTTGTGACTTGAGCTCAGTCTTGTTTCCAATGGCCAGGTCAACACTGACTGCAGGGTTGAAAGTGTGCATACCGGGGGATCCTATAATCTACTGATTGAAGGTTATACCCTCAAGTTACGGGGTCGTAACCTACTATTCTGCAGGCTTTGGGGCTACAGGGCTTGTGCAACTGCTACGATGTTTTCAGCAAGCTTTATGCTGCATATGCGCTCATGACGTGTGTGGCGGCTGTTTTGCGTTTCTGGTTTGCAGGTCATGGGTATACAGTGGTAAACCATTAGTATACCTCTAGAGCTCTTGGGGCTTGTTCTTTCGGTCGGCTCGCTGCTGTGATCGCGCCTTCTTCTCTAGCTTCGTGGGTTGTCCTGTAAACCCTAAACCCCTAAACCACTAAATCCTAAACCCCTGAACCACTAAGCCCTAAACCCCTAAACCACTAAACCCTAAACCCCTAAACCCCTAACCCGCTAAACCCCTAAACCATCCTAAACCCAAAACCCCTAAACCCTCAACGCTAGATCCTTGGTTTCTTATCAGGGTTTAGGTGTCGTGTGTCGGGGGGAATCCCCTGAATTCTCGTTCTGCAAGGCTGTTTGGCTCTGTGGTTTCTGGAATCCCCCTTTCTGTTAAAGGCGTTTGTTGATGCCTTCCGAACCCCCCCAACCTACGATAGGGGCCTGACGAGTTGGTAAGATCCTGCTTGTTACTGGTATTATCTTCATAGTATATACACACAGAGATAGGTAGGTAGGTAGGTAGGTAGGTAGGTAGGTAGGTAGGTAGGTAGGTGGGTAGGTAGGTGGGTAGGTGGGTAGGTAGGTAGGTGGGCAGGTGGGTAGGTGGGTAGGTGGGTAGGTGGGTGGCTAGGTGGGTAGGTGGGTAGGTAGGTAGGTAGGTAGGTAGGTAGGTAGGTAGGTAGGTAGGTAGACAGGCAGGCAGGCAGGCAGGCAGGCAGGCAGGCAGGCAGGCAGGCAGATAAATAGATAGAAGGCACCAAAACCCTAGTCCAAATTTATGAGGCATTTCTGTCAGGCAGGTGCTGGTTCGAAAAGTGTGAAGCCGAGATTCCAGAGAATAGCTCACAGCCCATGCCTCGAGCCGTGATATTGTTGGTGTGTCTACAAGAACTTGTATTGTTTATTACGAAAGACTAAGATCCCCCAAAATACTAGTATTGACATGAAGAGTTTGGGCGTAGGACCAGGATCCCGTGCAGCGGCCCCGCCCAGGTCGTAATTTGTAAGTCAGTCATACACGGCGCACAAAATCACGAAGACTGTTCGTTAAGTGGGTTCATTTCAAGGAGACTATCGGAGTGGTTGTCCAAAATAGGGTTCCGTTTGGGTTCCCGAACTATAGGATGCGGCACCAAGAGTAGGAACATATTGGGTTCCTCACAGGGCCGTAAACTCCTAAACCCTAAACCCCTAAACCCTAAATCCTAAATTCAATGACATCGGCCAGGCCAATGCAGAATTCGAAGGGGGCGTGTCTGCCGCAGTGCAGCTGCTGAGCTTACAACGGAAGTCGGTATGCTTGGAGTTTTGCGGTTTTGGGTTTAGGGTTCTTGGGGTGTTGGGGTATGGAGTTTAGGGTTTAGGGTCCTTGTGTTTCTGTCACTCCTCCGGCTGCATCCCTCGTTAAACGAGAAGGCCAAGCTGTCGAGGTGTGTTCGCTGGCACACAATCCAAGCCCATGCTGAAAAGGGTCTGGGGTCTAGGGTATAGGGCCAGTAGTGGTTCTAGCTTGTCCAGCAATTTTTATCGGTTCAAGTCACCGTTTGCTAACTTCGAGTTTTGTGCAGGTGTTCGATGTGTGTGGCTTTCCCAGTTTAAGGCGAGCTCCTGCCTCAAGCCCGCCTCTGCGTGCGAATACCGAGCACGAGCTTACACCATCCCTGCTATGAGGCTCCCCGAATCTCCCCGACATAAACCAGCCCTGCTTTTTGAGGAGGCTTCGCCAGAGAGGCTCTCAAGTTGCTGTTTAGTTTACTTTCAGGCGTGCGTGCTCGCATATGGGGCCCATACCATCAACAAATTGCCTCGACCGCCACCCTGCAGACTGAAAGCCTCATAAACAGCAAACACCCCGCACACGCTTCAAATGGATGAAGCACTGATGAAGCCCTAAACCTCGAAACTCCTCCGACGGGCGTCAAGCCCTGAACACCCTGAGTGTTGAACCATGAGCCCTAAACCCTAAAACCGCAAGCCCTGAGCCTGCCACCTGCTTGAGGTACGGTTCTGTGATTGTGACCGCGCTAAGGCTACTGATGTTTTCATTGCTATAGTATCTGCAACATGTACCAAGTATTAGTATTGAAACCTATAAACCCTAGACTTAAACCTCAGCTAGACCCTCTATAAGACCCTGAAAGTACTAAGTGCTCTGGAATCCGAATGGCCTGAAGCTGCAGGTCTTGTACGGCGGAACCGATGTTAAGCTATTACACCCTGTGGATGCATAACATAGGGTTTCCAGGTTGTTCTACCTGAATCTTGAGCCCTTGTAGCTCCCGTAGACAAGCCTCCTCCTCCTCCTCCTAAGTTGGGTTTAGGGTTTAGGGTTTAGGGTTTAGGGTTTAGGGCCCTAAACCCCTTAAAACAAGAACCTAAACCCTGCTGCTGAGGCTCTGTGAGGCTGCAGCCCAAGGTGACACGCGCCAGCTGGAGCTGTTGGTTGAGGCCGACAGGAGAAGCGCAGGGTTTTTTTTTTGGGGGGACAACCCTGAAGGAAACAGACCCAAGTTTTTGACCTTTAGGGTTACATAAATCCTGCGCAACCTTAAGGACCCTCAACTATGGGAATTATGGTATATTGCGTGATTTAGGGTTACTTTCCACAGGCGTATTATCCAGCTAAAATTCTCAACGACCCTCCCTCTCCGGCGAGTGCTTCGAGCAGAATTCGTGTGCTGCATATGGGTAGTTCTCTAAATTCTTATAAGACGGACCCGAAAAGGGACTCTTATTTGGAGAACTACTCATATATACTCTTTCTTTGTAGCTTCATGGCGTTTTTGGTCAACCAGTCCTATGGTTCGGCTCCCCAACGATCCAACTATGAGCCAACAGACAGAAACAACCTGGGAGGGAAGCATGTTCTGGTTGTGTTAGGAATGGAATAGGGTTTTGGGGCATACTTTATAATTACCTTAAGAAACCCCACAAGAGTATTGGTAATTATTTCGGCCCCTTCATTACCCAAAGCCCTCAACAGGTCATTGGGGTCGATCCCAACCTGGGTGACTACGACCTTCGCACAGCTTTGCATCTGGCAGCTTGCCGATATTCAGGTTTTGCAGACTTAGGGTTTAGGGTTTAGGGTGTTTAGGTGTCCTTGCATCGTCGTCTTTGGCTCTCCACAAATTTTCTTGCAACCCCCGGCAAATCTACGGGGATCTTCCCCATCCCGATTGTTTATAGCCTTGGCTCTTCAAAACATGTGTTGGGCCGCTCCGGTTCTTTGGTACTATAGGGGCCTGAATAATTGCCTATGCTTTGGGGGTTCCTTATTCTAGTATACTATTTCCCAAAACGCCATTCGAATTATCAAGGCCCCTATATGATCTGAACACAGGCTCAGGGCCTTCCCCCTGTTTAAGGCCCTTATAGCAGCGGCGGTCATTATTCAGGTGGCTAGAGAGTGTCTCAGAAATCTGCAGGTGGAGGCACTGGCCTTAAAGCAAAACATCTCTTCTCGCGTTACCAGGATGGTCGCCGGTAATTAGACCAACCAGTTTGTGGTTTAGGGGCGTTTAGGGGGTTGGGGCAAGGAGCCTGGGCTGGACCCGAATTTCGAACTACTCCGTGACCACCCAAGGCTGCGTCCAACGGCCATCTGGAGACGATCACGCTGCTAAGCACCTTTTAGGGTGAAGGGCCTGTCTGCTAGTCGCGGCAGCTTTCAGTTTAGGCTAGTGGTTAAGAATGAGTGTAGATCTCTAGAGCCCCGTTGCTCAACATACGCTGAGATAGCTTCGCAATCCGTTTCAGCGAGAATGGCTCAGGAGTTTCGGGGTTTCCTCAAGGACTTGTAACCGGTACGTCCTCCACATGCCCATCGGGTTTGCAAATCCCAATGTATATATCTGTATATATATATATATAGATACAGTCATGAAGTCTTTGGCAGATTTCGCTGCTTGACACGGTATGTGGCGTTCAAGTGCAGGGCGAAAAAGACCCTCCAAAATGTAACGACTCTAAACAAAAAGCCTAACATTTCCCTAAAGCCTAAACCCCCTAGCTCATGAACTGGAGTTCTACATCAGCAAGTTGCTCCCATCACCGTCACCGAGTCGAGTATGCATGAGAGGCAGAGGCCAGCAAAGAGCTGATTCACTTAGGGCCTCTTGCAGCACATTATTTCTGTTTAGGGTTCAGGCATGAGGGTTTAGGGATTAGGTTGTAGGGTTAAGGGATGAGGGTTTAGGGTGGTCATGGCCCCTCATGCTGCTGCACTCATTCATGTAGCGGTCTAGCCCCACTGCGCAAGTGATTGTTTAATATTGGGCTTGAATCATTAGTAAGACTATGCTAACCCCGTACTTTCAAAAGCAGGGGCCCTAACACAGACTAGGCATTGTAAGGCGAAGCCATCAGGAGTTTACGATAATTGGCCGCACCCAAGTTCCCGAATCCCGACCGAGGAAGATGTTGGACTTCCCATTCTTGGCATCCCGTCAGCCAGTCAGGGTTTTTTGGGGTTCAGGGTTTCCAGGACATTGTTCAAAGCAAGCTCAGGCTGACGCAAGAGTTTAGAGGTAATGATCAATTATAGATATGGGGATTTCGGTGGTTTTTGCCAATCATCTTTGAAGCTAGGGCCAAGAAGCTGGGGTGATTGAAGCACAAACATGTTGGAAACCTGAGCTGAGAATGACTCCCTTTTTGGTCTTGCCAACCTGTTCTTCGCCAACTCAACTTGGGTGAAAAACTCTGAACTGACAGATTGTTGCCGACGGCTTTCCGGATCTTTCAGGAGACCTGAACATCCTTTCGCCCAGAGGGATGGCCACCCCCAAAAGCTCTTGAGATATAGCCGTCGGGAGTCCTCCCCCACCTCGCCTCACAACATAGATGCGGTGGGTTAAACAGTACGTAGGATCCTCATTCCAGTCATCCAGAAGCAAAGGGCAGCAACCCCGAAATAAGGATCCCATAAGCCAAGAGACCATTACTTATTGAAATCTTGCATGTTAGTCTAGAGCTTTAACATTATACCTCGCATGCGTAGCGAGTATGAAACCCAAACTCTACAACCTATTAGCCCCATATTACAAGCCGTCATCGCTGAACCCAAGAAGCCTGACTACAGTCTTGTTGTTCTAGGCCTTGTTGTGGCCCGACTGTACGCACTAAATTTCTTTGTAAACAAGCTAGCCTGAACCCCGCTGGCCCCAAACCCTAAACCCTAATCCCTAAACCCCAAGCCTTAAACCCTACAAACCCTAATCCCTGAACCCGAAACCCTAATCCCTAAACCCCAAACCTTAAGCCCAAGAAACCCTACCCCTGAACCCTAAACCCCAAACCTTAAACCCTATAAACCCTAATCCGTGAACCCTAAACCCTACTCCCTAAACCCTGAACCCCATACCCTAATCCCTAAACCCTAATCCCTGAACCCTAAACCCTAAACCCTAAACCCTAATCCCTGAACCCTCCCACAGGATGGATCTCTGCAGGTGGACAAAGGGGCTCAGGAAAAAAAAAAACTAGTCCCTAAAACCCTAAACCCTAAACCCCAAACCCTATAAACCCTTCCCCCTAAACCCTCATCCCTGAACCCTAAACCCGCATCCCTGAACCCTAAACCCCAAACCCTAAACCCTCATCCCTGAACCCTAACCCTAAACCCTAAACCCTAAACCCTCATCCCTGAATCCTAACCCTAAACCCTAAACCCGCATCCCTGAACCCTAAACCCCATACCCTAAACCCTCATCCCTGAACCCTAACCCTAAACCCTAAACCTTCATCCCTGAACTCTAAACCCTAAACCCTAAACCCTCATCCCTGAACCCTAAACCCCATACCCTAAACCCTCATCCCTGAACCCTAACCCTAAACCCTAAACCCTAAACCTTCATCCCTGAACTCTAAACCCTAAACCCTAAACCCTAAACCCTCATCCCTGAACCCTAAACCCCAAACCCTAAACCCTCATCCCTGAACCCTAAACCCTAAACCCTAAACCCTCATCCCTGAAGTCTAAACCCTAAACCCTACATTCCCCAAACCCTAAACCCCAAAACCCCAATCCCTAAACCCTAAACCAAGAATGCTAACCCCCCTGAACTGAGGATCTGAGTCCGCTAGACCGGTTCGGGCAGACGCCTTTGGACGATGCCATCCGCCACGAGCACGTGGCCGTGCAGAAGCGACTTTGATCCCTTGAGGTCTGGTTTAGGGTTTAGGGTTTAGGGTTTAGGTTTAGGGTTTAGGGATGGGTCTATAGGGGCTTATAAGGCATCAACTGGAAGGGGGCTAAGCAGCTTAGGAGCCCAACAGGTAAACTTCGAACTTTTTCGGTATATTCAACCCCTATTAAAAGAAACGTTTAATCTTTTTGGGTCAGGGTACTGGGCTTAAAGGATAATAACCACTACTATTTTGCGGGTTTCTTCTTACAAGTATAGGATAATGTACACCAAAACCCTATTCTAAATATTAAGGTACCTAGATTATAAGGGATCTATGGGGTTTACCCACTATCAGGCCCTAAATACCTATAAGTTGAGTCGTCCGAGAACCTACCTGGCTGCTGAGTTCATCAGCCGAAGAAGGTGTAAACTTTCAGTTGTATTGAGGGTAATACAGTTGATGGACAAAATCCTGCATGACCTTATATACCTAAACTACGGGATTTATGGTACTATACTATATTTGCGTCATGCAGAATTTTGTCCATCAAAAGTATTGTCCCGAAAAGACTTTATAAAGTGTACCCACTCAGCTACTGATCCCAAATCCTCACACAACCGAAGCCTCACAGCTGAAGAAGCCGAGGCTGCTCAAAAGCGAGGGCGCGCAGATGGGCCACTTGTCGTCCACTCAAGCCCTCAGCACCCAAACTTGGGGGCAATTCTTAACCCCTAAACCCTGAACCTCAAAACCCTAAACCCCTAAACCCTAAACCCTAAACCCCTAAACCCTAAACCCTAAACCCTGAACCCCTAAACCCTAAACCCTAAACCCTAAGCCCTTCTAAACCCGACGCCGGAAACCTTCAAACCCTCGGCCAAAGGCAACGTCGAGTTCGGGGTCGCCCTCTGCGAGGCAAACCGAGTGTGCTCGAAGTCCGTTGTGGATTCAGAGTGTCGGGGCTTAGGGTTTAGGGTTCAGGTTTTTTAAGGTTCATGAAGTCCGGTTTTAAAAAAAGTTTTTAAAGGTTTGGGGCCGGGGATCAGGTTTTAGGGTCTAGGGGCTCAGGGTTTGGGATAGGGTTTTGGGTTTAGGTCTGGAATATTGGTCTCAAGTTTAGGGGTTTCGTTCTAAAGGTCAGTTATGCATGTAAACCACCAGAGCTCGTGTACCGATGTATGTCGTATTCCATTGTACGAAAGCTTTGAAGGCCAAAGTTTGCAATACCGTTTGCTTGCATGGACTTTCGGGCAATCTAAGGTCCCCCCACAAGGCCTAAGTATAGACTATGGGTTTGATTGCGTTGCAAAGACAAAAGAGCCCGATTGAGATTAAGGTTTGTAGGAAGCGTTGTGTTAATTCTGCAAGTGCTGCGCTAACCCTCAGCCCCACTGTACAATTCAGTCGCCTCGCCAAAAACCATCGCAAATCCCAAAAACGGATCCAGGTTTTCTTGGTTGGACCATGCTCGAAATATAAGAACTGGGGCAGTACATCGCGGAATCGGCGAGGGTAGTATAGAGGTTTGAACAGGTAGGAACAGGATTCGATCGAGTCCCAAAACACGTATGCTATAGTATATGCCGAAACTCTATTCAAAAGGTCCCCGATAGTCTGGTAATTTGGAACATCTGCCAAGAAGCGATCGCATCAGACACTGTGTCGCGTGCAAATTAGGTCGATCTTTGTTTCAGCTGTTGTTTGCGCCAGTAGTTTGGTACACTGTTGTTGTCTGGTCTGCGCGCCCAGAAAACTAAAAACAAAACGAACTTCCTAAACTGCTCAAAACCTCCAGCCCCAAAGATGCATGGAATCCTAAGCTTTTATAGACCCAGAAAGTCTAAACCCTAAAAACTCTACAGCTCGAAAGGTACGTATTGAAACCCTGTAGATCTGACATCCGGACTGAGGGCTGAACACGTTGTGTCCCAAATCTGCAAAAACCCCTGCTCTACATCCTGACAATACCACCCGAAACTCATCACGTCGCACCAGAGAAAAGAAAGTAGGCGCATCCCAAAATGTCGGGTTTGAGATTTTTGGAAGAACAATAGTCATGTGAGTAGTGCGGTAATTGCTCACAGGCAGCTGCCGAGAACGATCACGTGTCTTGGCATCGATTGTTGCAGGATGTTGCAGGGCTCTCGGGGTGGGGGTGCGTTGTGTTGGCGGCAGGTACGAGCAGTTCAACGCAGGCAACCAAGTTGGTCATCACCAGGCTCTAACATTACAAGCACGATCAGCGAAGGCAAGCTCCAGTTTGACTACCACTTGCTTTGTCACCAATTTTGTATAGCTTCATACTCAACACTTCCATCATCTTCCATCGCCACACTTGACTAGGTTAGCACGAATTACTACCATCGCCTGTGGTGAGAAGAAGCACTGATAGTCGCAGTAGAACTCGCACGGCAATTAATAGGAAATGGATCTGGAAAAGCAGGAGGAGGATGAGGAGGAGGAAAGGAAGATGAGGAGGAGGAGGAGGAGGAGGGGGAGGAGGATGGGGGGCCGGGGAAGAACTCAACATGAGCGGCAGCAGTAGCAGAAGCAGTGGCATTGGCGGCAGCACCAGTAGCAGTGGCAGGAGTAGTCGTCGTCGTATTTGCAGTAGCAAGGGTGACGATATTGGTGTGCCTGCGTCCAACTTACAATCCGAAGTACGGCAGACCAACCATGTAACATTGCATGTGGTCTCTGCTTGTGATCCCCAGTAGTTCTATTCTAGTTGAGGCCCTAAACCCCTAAACCCTAAGCCTCTAAGCCGTTTTGGGAGCGAAGCTGGGTTTGAATTATTCCGCTTCGCTTCCCTTGGCAAGCTTTTGATCGTCTGCCTGCTTCCTTTCCCTATCGCGTGTTCAGTTTGTACGAAAGATGCACAATCCTTATATATAGAGAGAGAGACAGAAACAGTATCTAAACACAAGCATAAGTATATCAATGTCATAGTGTCATAGTAGGTTATGTGGGGGGCAGGCAAGCCTTTAGCCGGATTGTTAGCCGCAAGCGGCCTGGCAACCAAGGGGCCCAGCCACAGGGTCAGGGTTTAAGGTTTGTAGGGGGTGTTGGGGTTTAGGGGTCAGGGCAGTCAAAGACCCACCAACCGAAGATATCGAAATCCTAACCTAAAACCATTAGCCTCGAAGCCTCAATCGAAACCCCCACCTCCACAACGAACCCTAGCAGCCCTAGCAGCACAGGGAAAGCTTCGGCAGATGATCGATGCCGGTGTCAGGGCCCGCTGGACTTTGTTATAGAAACAATTTCCGCTTTGTGTTGGTTTTGTTTGTGAAGGTTTCGGTTGCAATGTAGACTTTCTGGAGTTTTGGGTTTGCCGCCTGAGGCCTAGTAGGCAGTAGCTGAGTGGGTACACTCTGCACATTTTGGAACATGTTACCCTCGGTAAAACTGACAGTTTCAGGATTTTCCGGGCTTATGAACTCAGCAACTAAGGAGGGCTTCGGGTGCTGGGTTGCAGGAGTGGTTGTGGGCTACAGGTTTTGTTGACCTGCTTGGTTTCTCCTTCTCCTAGGAGCAGGCAATACAATCGAGGAGTAAAGTCACCTCCCCGAAAGAACACACATAATTTAGGGGCCTTTACAATTACCTATACTATTTTGGCGGTTCATTACTACAATAACCGTAGAATATACCCCAAAACCTTATTCCAATTGTTAAGGCCCCTACATTACGGGTTTAGGCGCTAGGTTTTAGCGCATGGGGCCTTCGAAGGTTGCCGACATTAGGTCCTTATTATACTTATTATAGGGTTTAGGGTATAGGGACATTAGGTCCTGATTATAGGAGCGGCGTACTGTGTTGGGGATCCCCAAAGGTTACCGACGTTAATAGGTGCCAGAACACACAAACTAAAGCCCAAGCCCCGTGGATTCCAAACCGTCGGAATGTTAGGAAGGCAAGAAGGACATAATCATAAGCATTTTATAGGGATGTCCCTATTGGGCTTCATTATAAGGGGGTGTATATTTGATATCCCTATCCTAATTTTTGCTTATGTGCCTTTGTTGGGGCCGTCCGAATGGCAAAGGCTGGCATGGCGGACTACGACTACCGCACTGCTCTCCATCTGGCCTCGTCCAACGGCAATCTGGAAACCTGCTTGTCCCAGAGGGTCCAAGTACTTAAACAGCATGTACCTAGTAGGTATTTGGGCCCCCAAATTATATACTATACTGACCCTAAACCCTAAACCCTAAACCCTAAACTAAACCGTAGACTATACTGTTACCTGGAGCCTTTGGGTGTCTTGGTTCCAAATGTTCAGTGCTTTCGTGTACATGCTTTCGTTCGCGTGTCAACAAGGTCAAAAAGGTGCTTAGCGTGTTAGCGGCGCTGGGGCGGTTGCAAGTACAGACGGACGACTGCTACAGTTCCTTTCTACAATAGATCGAGTTTTTTCCGGGACCTTCTGACTTCTTGAAGCACCTCAAGCCTCCCAAGATTAAAGTCTAAAGCCCCTCACGCGCAGACCCGACACCTCTCGACCTGAAAGCCTTAACCGTAAATAGACCCTCAGAGCAGCTGTAATAGAATCCTATATAGCACCAACCTTGAGCCTAACCATCTCTTGTCTTCTGGAGGGTCGTGATTTTCTGTGGTATATGCAGGGTGCTGTCGGTGCGAGTAAATTTGGCCCTTTGTGGTATAACAAGAAAAAAGTGTGCCTGGCATGCATCCTTTTCGCCTAGCGGTGCCGTTAGCAACAAAGGGGCTCTGTGTTGGAGATGCTGACTTCCATTAACAACAACCATGTTCATTAGTAACTAATAGTTATATTATGGTTGTTGTCACTAGTGTTACTTTCGTTATCCAAAGCGTATCAAAGTCATAAACTGTCATGTTGGCACGCACAAGACGGGCGGAGATCAAGCATCCACATGTGAGGCTCCTAGACCCTAGGCCCGCAAACCAACAAGGCTATCCCTAAACCCAAAGCCGGAAAACCCAGGACCCTGATCCTTAGACCACTATTCGTGAACCTCTGAGGAGACATGTGCCTTCCTGCTGCGCGAGGGCAAGGTGGATCCCAATCCTTTAGACCGATTTCTTCATACTCCCCTGGATGATGCAATCCGGCATGGACACAAGGCCACGCAGCTGCACTCCAATGAGGATGTCGCAGTTCCTGTTATCGCACTTATCTATTTATTTGTCGGTGCATCTGTGCGTATGTATTTTTATATGTTTTCTGTTCTACATACACGCACAAACATGTCAACGTGCAGTGCTAGAGTGTAAGGCAATAAACCAGCGACTCAAAATCGGCGGCATTTGGGAAAACTAGGTGCATGATGAAACGGACTGCCTTCTGCTCGGACATGCATCCCATGAGCCCCCATACCGCCTTCTAAACCCGAAGCCCTCGTTTGCTTGGCTCTGTGAAGTTGCCTGCCTGTTTGGCGTCCAGACAAGAGCACAATATGCGTACGTGTATATGTATATACATACTTATGTGTGCTTTCACACAAGCACTATATATACATGTATGTATTATATAAAAACACACACACACACACACGTACATATATATATATATATATATGCACATGCACGCACAAATAGGTGTATGCATAAGACCATTTAATTATTGAACTTCTCATCCAAAGAAGACTTGGGTCCCAGACCCTCAATGTCAAGCCCTTTGTCCCTTCGAGGATGTGGCGGAGCTGCTGATGAAGTTTAAGGGAAGGCCCTCCACCGATGACGAGTACCTCAGCACGGTCCGCGATGAGTTCTTGAAGCAGACACTCAGACCCATCTAGGTTTGGTGGCTTGGGCTTGAGGATTGGTGTCGCAAATCAGGTGGTTCTAGTGCCTCTCACCGTCTACATATCCTAAACCCCAAAGCCATACTTGGCTGAAGGTTGTGCTTCCGGTAAGATACACAGCGACTAAGAGAATGGATCTTGGGTCCTTTTCTTGTGTTCACTCTTGCTTCCGGGCGTGCCGGCTGTGCTGAAGAACAGGACGAAAGGGGCCCCTTTTCACATCGGAGTTTTGAATTGAGGAATCATTCTTGTGACATTTTGTGACATCCACATATTGGTCTTTTTTGTTATAGTTGTTATTGAGCTCCCTACATAAACGCTACACTAGCTCTTTGAGTTTCTCTCTTTGGGCTTCGAACCCAGTCACGGGAGTTCGCCTCATTCTTTTTCTCACGATTCCGGAGCTGAGATAATAAGGCCCATACAAGTGTAACTTAGACTTAAGCATTTTCCCTCATTAAAGAAGCGAACATCAACTCGGGCTTAATTTGGGGCGCTTCAGAAGCCTAAAGCCCTACACTGAACATTGTCTTGGCTGTCGAGGTGTTCAAGTCATGTTTGATTCGGGGCACCTGTTACAACCGGCAATGAGTTTAACAATTGTGGCTTAAGCCTGCGCCTTTTAGGCATTTGGCTTTCTGTAAAGCTCAGGCGTAACAAAAACCGTTTGGAAGGCTTCCCAGTGGGATTTTGACAGGACATGACTATGTGTATGTTATATATATATATACATATGCAAATAGTATCGATGTCTGTATGTACCTATGCACGCATGTTTTGTGTTTGTTTGTTGTTTGCTCGCAGATATTTATGTGTATATATATATATATACACACATTCCAACAAATGCGGGAAGCCTGCACAAAGGATGCCCAACCTCACCGAGACCAGCGGGCCTTAGGTATCATGACTGCTTCTTCGTCTCTCTATGCTGTGGACTAGAGTCAGCCCTAGAACATTCTCTGCGAGCATCATTGGATTTTTGTGCAGGTTATATGTACTTTAGTAGTTAGAAGTATAATTCTAAGAGTATATAAGCATAGTTACCTTATTCATAGCGTGATCGTTGAAGCACGGAAATCCTGGGACTAACTAAGAGTCTATCATGATAGATGCTTCAATGATTGCCAATCTTCTTCCTTAGGAATCCTTATCATAGTTATCGTGTGCCTGCCCATGCCCCACAGCAAGACATGTGCCGAGGATGGAGGAGGAAAAGGCGCGCAAAGACACAGACAAGCTTGACAAGGAGAGCATGTTTTTTCTTCTGTTGGAGGGGGGGGGGTGGCGGGTAGGGTTTAGGGTTTGAAAGGGGTTGCCGCGACTCAGAAGCGTAGGCTTGAGGACGTGTACTCCGGCTCAAATTGGGAGTCAGAGACTTCAGAAAGACAGTTTACATGACCACATGCATGCTGCGGGTCACAGAGACAGAGAGAGAGAGAGAGAGAGAGAGAGAGAGACAGAGAGAGAGAGAGAGAGAGAGGGCGAGGACTTGCAGACTGGACATAGGAGTCGAGTCGCGCAAGTAAGCCTGATTGATCTATCTGTACTTGGAGGTTCATGGGTAGCTAGAAGTATGGTTATAAGTCCCTTAATATGGGTTATAATTCTTGTTACCCTACATATAACCCCATTTATAACTACCCATGAACCTCCAAGTTCTTTTTTAGGTCCTCTTCACCCCAAAGGTGAGCCCCTTGACATCCCCAAAGGACACAGGAAAAGTTAAAAAGCCCGAACCCTAAACCTTGAACGACAACTTAGAGCTCAAAACAGTGAAACCTACTGTGAGTTCTCTTGTCTCAACTTCTGACCAGTATCGCTGCAGACTTTGCCAGGCTTTGTCCGAGTCTGAGTGTAAAAAAAACCTTGAACCCTATACTCCTCTACCCTAGACATCCCCCCAAAGACACAGGAAAAGCTAAAAAGCCCCAAAACCCTAAACCTTGAATTCTTTGGTGCATCGATCTCCTTAGAGGCAGTAAGGAACCTAGGGTTTAGGGGTTTAGGGTGATATAGGGGCCTTAACAGCTGAATAGGGTTTTGGGGGTATATCATACTATATCTATAATAAGGTACACCCAAAATAGTATTGGTAATTGTTGAGGCCCCTATATGACCATGTCCTTTAAACCTAAACCCTAAACCTTGGGCATATTGGATATGTTGCTGGGAGCTCATGTGGACCGGCAGCTGTGCGGAGGGCTTGTTTGCAAGTTATTGCTTGTGAGCATGAAACACCCTCATATCACAACAATCCCTAATCCCTACAGCCCTAAGCCATGAACACCTAAACCATAAACCCTAGCTCTACTCTTATCTCCAAAGCGCCGGAAGTTCCCAAAGCTAAATTTAAACGACGTTTACCCCTCTAACCCCTCAACCCTAAACCTAAACCCTAAACCCTAAACCCTAAAACCCCTGCAAGCAAAACTGAAGAACACCGGAAGGAGCTGAAGACGCACAAGTTCTCCGAGGTTTTGGAACGATTGGCACGGCTCCGCTCTGATCTCGAGGACGGCCTGCTGCTGTAGGAGCTTTGGGTTTAGGGTTTAGGCTTTGTTAGGGATTACGTGATAGGGTTTGGGTCTAGGATTTAGGGCTTAGGGTTTAGGCTTTGTGACTTAAGGTGTGGAAGGTTGTAGAAGTATCAGGTTCGGCTCGGGGCCTAAAACTCCGAAGCCCTTCATGATGCAAGAACAATCCCTGAGTGTCGGTTTAGGGTTTAGGGTTTAGGGTTTAGGGTTTAGGGTTTAGGGTTTAGGGTACGGTGCAGGTTCATAAACAGGAACTCTTTCTTGAGGTGTCATGGATGGCGGTGTCGGGGGCCCTTGCAAACCAAAATGACAAACTCGATCACGGTTCTGGGCTATTGAATAAAGCTGCAAACTACTGCTACTCCTCCTACTACTCCTACTACAACTACTGTACAGGCATTCGGCTACGAAGAAAAATTACTATAACACCCAAGAACGATACCACTTTCAACGACAAAAACAATAACAGTAGACCATACGACGAAGCGTCCAGCTGCACAGCTTCAAAAATATGGAACCCTAAACCCTAAACCCTAAACCCTAAACCCCTAAACCCCTAAACCCCTAAACCGTTATGGAACCCTTGCAAAAACCTCAAAGGCAGACATCAGCCAGGCCGCAAAGAGCGAGTGTGTCTGGATCTGATCCCGACCTTCGCTGCTTTACCCTTACCCTCAAAGGACTCGGGTTCGGGGGTTTTAGGGTTTAGGGTTTAGGGTTTAGGGTTTAGGGTTTCGGGTTTAGGGTTTCGGGTTTAGGGTTTAAGGTTTAGGGTTTAGGGTTTCGGGTTTAGGGTGCTTATATAATGCCCTAACCCTAGGACTCTAAGGACTCATATTTTAAGGCCTTTAGGCCTAAAGACCCTGTTATATAAGGCTTTTGGGCTATTTTGATGCTAAGGGTCATAATACAGATTTTACAAATCAGTAACCTAGGTATCTCGGTTTAAGGTTTAGTGTTTAGGGTTTAGGGTTTAGGGATAACCACTATCCGCAACCAAAGTACCTTAATACTGGGTCCTTTGGACCCTTTGGGTTAGAGCTTCGAGCTCCAAGAGTGTAGGGCTTCAGGGTATGGGGGCTTCAAGTAGCCCAAAGTAGGCACCATCTACCGAGTTAAACCCTTTTGGCAATTACCGTGCCCAGAGCAAGCAATGCACTCCGAACAAGAAAAATACACCGTAAACCCTAAACCCTAAACCCTAAATCGACAACATTCTTTACATTGTTCAACAAAAGCCGTGAGACTTTCGGGCCACCTGTTCTCTACGTCCAGCGCGGCACCGGTGTCCAGTTGCAGGGTGTGCTGAAGAAGGCTCATGTCAGGCGCAGACGGCGCATCGACCTAAGCTAGGTAAGGCTCAAGGTCTAGGGTTTAGGGTTTAGGGTTTGGGATAATTGTTAATTTTCCTTATGTTGTTTTGCGAGGGATTACTTATTATAGCAGGTTCAAACACGCCGAAGAAAGACTAAACGGTCATCTGCTCATGTGCTGCCGTGACTCTCCATTGCATTGCCCTATGGAGATTGATGAGTGAGGTTGTAGGTTGAGCCCCGATATACAAGACCATCGACAAAACCTTTTCGCTATAAATCGAAGAGACTCAACCCGAAACGAAAACCTCACCCCTAAATCCTAAACCCTAAATCGGTCGAGTCTGAACAGGTAGGATCCCACGACCACCTGAACCAGGAGTTTCGGGCTTAAGGGTTTTGCGGTTAAGGGCTTAGGGTATAGGGTTTTTGAGTTTTTTTTCAGCGGGTTGAGTTTTGGGTTTCATGCTTGGTGTTGCAGGTATAGGACTTAGGTTCAAACGGCTTAGGGTTTAGTTCTTGCGTCGTTTTAGGTTGGAAGGTTGTCGGAAGGGAAAATTCGACTGCTTCTAGTTGGAGCCGGGGGGAATGACAGCAAAGTAATGCCAAAAGGTCCGGTGACTGTAAGGAGGATATACATGGCCTTAGCAAACGGAAAAGGGCTTTGGCGTGTATGCTACCCTAAGGCTCAAAATAGCCCAAAAGCCCTATATAGTGTGGTCTTTGGGCCCAAAAGCCTTAACATATGAGTCCTTAGAGCCTTAGGGCTATAGTATAAAACTCTCAGGGAACGAACTCAGGGAGACTTTTTATGAGTTCTTCCGTTCGCTACATGACAAATCACTGTTGTACATCCTTAACTAAGTCCCCAGGCTCTCTAAGACAATAATATATATATATATTATATATATATATGATTTACGGTTTAGGGTCCACAGGCTTTCTAAGACAATATATATATATATAGACATACAGAGAGAGAGAGAGAGAGCGAGAGAGGCCTAAACACTATCGACCCTACAATCCACAACCCTCAACCCGAGGACAATGCAGACGCCCGTGTGTTTGATTCGTCAGACCATTCCCATATACCCAGACCCCCGGTAAAATCAAAAAAGTAGATCCCCCATAATTTTTGACCCTACCTACTAAAGGTACTTTACCGGGACACCCTTCAGGGATCTACTTTTTGAATCCACCCCGTGGTCTGGCTAGTCCCTACAAACAGTCTACCCCAAAAAATATGCTGCGATATACGGTTTAGGGTTTAGGGTTTAGGGTTTAGGGTCTAGGGTTTAGGGTTTAGGGTTTAGGGTTATGCCTTGAGGCGCCCTATGTTGCAGACATGCTGCAGGAGCGGCTTCATCGCACGTTACGGTGTGGCCCAAGGCCAGTGGGGCCACGCCAGCGAGAGCGAGCCACAGCATATGGAGGCAAGGTTACGGTTCAGAACCCTGTGTCGTTTGAGGTGGAACGGCTTCGGCGTCGAGAATCGAGAATTCGAGGGTTCGGGGCTTTGCAAGATCCCTAAAACCTAAACCCTAAACCCTGAACCCGAAAGCCCGAAACCCTGGACCCTGAACCCTGGCAGAACATCAGCCCCTAAACCCTAAACCCTAAACCCTAAACCCTAAACCCAAAAGTGCGCTTTTTTTTGAACCTTTCCGGGGGATGACAGGTCTTAGGGACTTGGAAGCTCCACGCTGGGACAAGCCACTGTCTGTAACCCTAAACCCTAAACCCTAAACCCTAAACCCCTCAACCCTAAACCCCTAAACCCTAAACCCCTCTTACACCTGGGATG
>CAJNDV010033275.1:17665-35891 GCA_905221635.1 Symbiodinium sp. CCMP2456
GTTTAGGGAGGTTTAGGGTTTAGGGATTTAGGAAGGTTTAGGGTTTAGGGTTTAGGGAGGTTTAGGGTTTACGGATTTAGGGAGGTTTAGGGTTTAGGGTTTAGGATTTAGGGAGGTGTAGGGTTTAGGGATTTAGGGTCCAGGGAGGTTTAGGGTTTAGGGAGGTTTAGGGTTTACGGATTCAGGGAGGTTTAGGGTTTAGGGAGGTTTAGAGTTTAGGGTTTCAGGTTCCTCAGGGACGAACGAGCCCTTGAAGGGTTTAAGGTTCATATACCATATGGGATTTCGTAGTACATGGGTATAAGGCCCCTACCTTTAAGGGTCCTTAAGGTTCAAACCCTAAACCCTCAAGCTTGGGGACCCGGGTACTCCTTGTATGGGAACCCTCAAACGAGCCCAGGAAGTAGGGTTTAGGGGTTTAGGGGTTTAGGGGTTTAGGGTTTAGGGTTTAGGGTTTAGGGTTTAGGGGTTTAGGGTCTAGGGTTTGGGGAAGCTCTTACAGGATGCGCTAAAGGAATTGTTAAAGAAGTCTTCAAACGAAGCCCTTCAAGGGGCCCTTGGTGGGCAGAGCGGCCCCTAAAGCCCCTAAACAACTCCAAGACATTGCGATTACTGCTTCCATTGTACCCCTCCTCGCCAAAGTCTTCAGCCCAAGTCGACCGGGTTGCTATTAACTTAAATTAAGTTAATATACGGGCCTTAATAATTACCAATGCAGGTTTGGGGGTTCCTTATTAGAAGTATAGTACAGTGCGCCCCAAAACCCTGGTCTAATTACGAGGGCCCCTACGTTCCCATCATGGGGATATCTAAGGGTTGCTTTAAGGGATCTTGCAAGGGTTCCTTCAAAGCGTTTGAGATAACCCTTACCCTGAAAGGACTCATATTTTAAGGCTTTTGGGCCCGAAGACCCTATTAGACAAGGCTGTTGGGCTATTTTGATGCCAAGGGCAATGGAGATATATAGTACATAATAGGGTTTCCTTTTTATGGTAACTTAATTTAAGTTCCTCACCTATATTGGGCCAACCCAGTACCTTCGGAAGAGATCATGTGAACCCGGTTCTTCCAATATCCTGTAACTTCAGGAATATACTTTAACCTGTAGTAGGATCCCTAAAGTTAAGGACTCTCTAAAACTAAGGCGTATATACATTAAGTTATATTAAGATCCCTTATACTGTTGATGATATAAATCCTGCATTCCCTTAAGGACCCTAAACTTTGGGAATTATGGTATGTTCCTTATTATGGGTAATGCAGGGTTCAACACACTTGAATAGAGAGACCCCAAATCTAACCCCGCAGGCTTTAGGTACGACTGATGATATAAATCCTGCATTGCCCGTAATAAAGAATATACCACAATTCCCAGGTCATGCAGGATTTTATATCGTCAACAGTACGATCGCCTAGACTGGATGTCTGCTCGAGAACAGGTTAAGAGTAGCATGGAAAGGCGCGTCACACGAATACTCCGGTTCTTCGGGATCTTGATTTGAAGTTCTAGGTTTCCGAAAAGGTCCGAAGTACCTATATATGGTAGAATGCAGGGTTTCTATATTCGGAATTGTTTTATTAAGATTTGGGAAAGTATCCCCCAATACCACTTCCTAGGACTTTCCAGCATTGGGGCCCTGGCCACTGTCTGGCCTTACGAATGTGTTGGACGAGTAGACCGCGCGATGCTCGCACAATGTGTGCAGTTCATCAGATGGCAAAAAGCAGCAAGAAAGTACACACACACATAATGAGTTCGTTTTAAGGCAATGTCTGCTTTGAGAGCCGCTCTGGGACTTACCATACTCTCCTGGGCATCCTGGATTGCAGCGGATTGGTTCATCTCAGTCTGTTTCTGGTCCCCGCGCTTTCCAGCGAGTCTTGAATGTAGCTTGTACCAGGAACGTGTCCGGCAGCTGCCCTACGGCAACTTAGTTCTCAATACCCAACCTTGAATGTTTTGGGGTCCTCATAATTTAGTAGTAGTCTGAAAGTTTAACCTTGTATTTCCCTGGCTTATTGGGGAAGTAAGGCAAACGAACGTTGGTGGATGGCTACATACCTGATGGCAACAGACACACTGGTGCGGAGAAGTCAGATAGTCAGGTGGTCTGCTTTGGATTGAGTACTGCCAACGGACAGGTCAATGTGCCGACGAATTTCGAAGCAGTGGTGGCAGTGTCAGCAGGCTACCTGCACACTTGCGCAGTGAGACCGGATGGTCAACTGGTCTGCTTTGGAGACAACACCTTCGGACAATGCGACGTGCCCACGGATTTGGGAGCAGGTGTGGAAGTATCAGCAGGCTACGATCACTCAGATCACTCTTGCTCCGTGAGATTTGCAAGACAGTTGGTGTGCTTTGGGCAGAACGGCAACAGACAACAGCCGACGGATTCGCGAGCAGTTTTGGCAGTCTCAGTAGGCGGAGGTCACACTTGCGCAGTGACATCAGATGGTCGTTTGATCTGCTTTGGATGGAACGACTACGCACAGTGCGATGCGCCGACGGCTTTCGGAGAAGTTGTGGCAGTCTCAGCAGGCTACGACCACACATGTGCAGTGAGATCAAACGGTCAATTGGTCTGCTTTGGAGGTAATGCATACGGACAGTGCGATGTGCCGAAGGACTTGGCATTTGTGGCAGTTTCAGCAGGCTATGAGCAAACTTGCGCAGTGAGATCGGATGGTCACTTGGTTTGCTTTGGAGATAACACCCACGGACAATGCGACGTGCCGGCGGATTTGGGAGCAGTTGTAGCTGTCTCAGCAGGCCAGGACCACACTTGTGCAGTGAGATCAGACGGTCAGTTGGTTTGCTTTGGATTGAATTCTGAAAATCAATGCGATGTGCCGACGGATTTGGGAACTGTCGTGGCAGTCTCAGCAGGAGGTGCTCACACGTGTGCAGTGAGATCAGATGGTCAGTTGGTTTGCTTCGGAAGCAATGCTAACGGACAGTGCGATGTGCCGGCTGATTTGGGAGCAGTCGCGCAAGTCTCTGCGGGTCACGATCACACGTGTGCAGTAAGATCAGATGGCCGGTTGGTCTGCTTTGCTTTGCAGTGACTGCTGTCTATGGACAATGCGATGTGTCGATAGACTTGTGAACAGTTGTGGCAGCAGTTGGTTGGCACACTCAGGGTTTTTAGGGCGTTTTGTCAAAGTTCGGAACTTACGCAAGTGACGAGTTTAGGGCTTGTGGTTCTAGGGACGCGGAGCTGATACGCAAGTACATGTCACTTGTTGTTTGTCGAGTAAAGTAGTCCTGAAGCCCTTAACACTAAACCTCGAACGCCCTAATTTTCAACTCTGAACCCTTTAAACCCTAAACATCCCTAAACCCTAAACCAGAAGCCCTTTGTCACTCAGACCCAAAACCCTCAACTCTGAACAAAAGGGCAGCTCTTTACCCTAAACTCTAAGCCAGAAGCCCTAAACCAGAAGCCCTAAAACTACCATTACCCTCAACGGATTTATATTCTAATGCTTTCGGGCCCAAACACCCTATTATGCAAGGATTTTGGGCTTATTTGATGCCAAGGGTGGGCCCCAACAGAGCAACCGCAAGCCCTCAACCTTACGACCTTCACAAAACCCCTATCCTCCAAAGCACGCTGCAGTGCGGTTTAGAGTTTAGGGGTTTAGGGTTTTAGGGGTTTAGCGTTTACGGTTTCGGCCATCGTGCCCCAAACTCTACACCCTTAAACGCCTTCACACACAACCTTAAACCTGAAGCCCCTAGGCCCTAAACCCTACACTGCAGACCCTAAACCCCATACCCTAAAACCCTAAACCCTAAACCCCTAAACCCTAAAGCCTAAACCCTAAACCTTAAACCTTGACCCGAAAGCGACTCCTTATGGCCAAAGATTTTAAGCCCGCAAGTCTCGGTCGCAGGCTGGAACCAGCGACGCGGCTTTTTAGGGTTTTAGGGCTTTAGGTGTTTGGGTTTAGGGTTTAGGGTTTAGGGTTTAGGGTTTAGGGTTTAGGGTTCAGGGTTGGGGTTGGTTTCTGTTGTCGCGGGCTCTAAGACTACAATAAAGCTTCTGTGGTTGAGGGTTATCGGGCTTTAAGATGTTTGGGTTTTAGGGCTTGGTGTTCTGGGGTTTTGGGTGTGTTTCTTTGTGTTAGAGTATTTGTCTTGCATTGTGGTCTTACAGGGCGTTTCGTACGTATGCAACGGTCTCACAGGGCGTTGGCTTGGGAGTGGAGGGCTTTCCCAATGAGTGATTATCAGGTTTTTGGATCGCTTTAGAGATTTCAACTCCTATCATGTTCTTAGTTCTCCAATACCCTTCTCCAATACCCAACCTTTAAACTTTTTGGGTTCTTATCATTTGGTAGATCTGAAAGTTTAACCTTTTATTTTCCTGGCTTATTGGGGAAGTAAGTGTTTTGTCCTTTCTAGAGGCTACCATTTGGTCCTTCCGGAACTCTAGACACGCAACTACGTTCATGTGTGCGTTTCCCTGTGGCTGCTTCGACCTTAGTAGTAGAGCAGGTAACCTTGATCCTTGTTAGGATACTGTATTCCTGGTTTCGGGATCGCTAAACAAGCTTTTTGCTTACCATCTAAGGGGAGTAGACGTCGGGGGCTGAGTACTCATCTGACATGTGGCTCGTTGGTACTTCTGTGTGCTGTTCATCTAATCGGTCGTGGGTAAGGTCCCCATAAGACATGCTCATATATAACATGTATATGTATGTATATGCTCGTTGCTGTAGTAGAGTAGGCACTCTTCACAGCAGCCGTTTAGTAACTTACCCTAAGGGTCCATGGTCCATGTACTCATATAGTATATACTTTTGCCCCAAAGTACCTATATAGGGACTACTTAACTCTTTTGAGCCCAATGTATATAGTATTGCGTGACATGGATCCTCAAGGGTTACCTACCCAGAGAACCCAATACACCTTAAGAAAGGACTATGCCTTAGATTATAGGGGCCTTAATACTATGATTTAAGGTAGAATGCTCAACTAAGGGGTATTGGGTTCTCTAGGTACAAAGGGGGAAGAGAGTTGGTTCTTGGGCCCGTAGGACCAGCCCCGAGGCTCCAAGTCCCTTCCACCCAAAACCAAGAGACTCCTAAACTGCGTACAGAAAGCTTAAAACCCTAAGCCCTAAGACCCAAAAGCCCCGAAAGCCCTAAACACTAAACCCCACCAAAAAAAAAACCTTAAACCCTAAACTTCCAAAGCCCTAATTTTACATCCTAGTCCCTCTAAGCCCTTAACATCCCTAAACCCTAAACCCCCTAAACCCTAAACCTCTTTCTACAGCCAAGGATCCAGTTCAACCTCTCGGATTTCACCCGCCGGGCATACGGCACCAACTATATCGCTCCCTGTCATGGAGAGTAAGGATCTTACAACTGTTTTTTAGTTTAAGGCGTAGTTTAGGGTTTAGGGTTTGGATTGAGTGTTTAAGGTTTAGTTTAGTGGCTTTTGCATGCTTGATTATGATTATTGCAGGGAGCAGGGTTTTTGTCCTGTGCTTAATGTTTGGGGAGGGGGTGTGGTTAGGGTGCTGGAAGGGGTTGTGTTGAATATCTTGAGAACGGTTTGTTTGATGGGTTTTTGGGTTTGGGGCTTTGTGGTTTCAGCTTCAGGGCGCAGGGTGTAGGCTTAAGAGTGACTCTGCGGCTCTGGGTGGGAGTTATTTACGACCATGGCTGAAGAAGTATTCATGCAATTTCCATGTTGCAACCGGGTAATATGGGGGCCGTAGTCATAGATTCGGGTTTTAGGGTACGTTATACCATAATCAGAATAAGAAACCCCCAAAACCCTATTCTAATTACTAAGGCGCCTAAACCCTAAACCCTAAACCCTAAACCCTATTCTAATTATTAAGGCGCCTACATTATACATCCAGCTCTGCACGGCAATACATACAGTGGGATCGAAGGGCCAGGGTTTTGTCGTGAAGAGAAAGAGGCTCAGAGCTTCAATGTCTTTCGGTCCAGAGTCTGGGTTTCCTAGTTTGAAGTAAAGAGCCTTTTGCAACGCTAAACCTTTCAACCCAAAACCTTTAAACCCGAAGCCTTAAACCCAGAACCTCTGAACTGTTAACCGAAACTCTGAACCCCTCAACTTCCCTAAGCCCCAAACCCTAACCGGTCGGTCTAGGGTTCAGTGCTCAAGCATTGCTCGTGCAAGCGTATGAGGTTAGGGATGAAGCGATTGAGTTTGCGGGCTTTCAAGGTCTTAGATTAGTCTTGGTGATACTACTACTAACCCTGATCGGTGAACCCTACTTGAAGGGTTTGGGGTTCAGGGGAGTGGTTCTTGTCTGGTCAACAATTACAACTCTTCGAGTTTTTTTGTGAGAGTTGTGGTGGTGGTTGTTGGTGGTGGTCTTGCTGTTTGGGTCGGTATTGTGAGTGTGTGTGTGTGTGTGTGTGTGTGGTTCTTTTTGTTGGTGGTGGGGGTGCTGGTGCTGCTGCTGGTGCTGTGGAGGTCAGCAAGCTGGCATCGTTGTTGTCACACGCGAAGCTTTTTTTGTCGACGCCAAGAACTACGGTGACCATTTTGCAGCCACCACGTGCTTTCCAGCTCATGCCTGCAACACACCTGCTCGTGTCCGATCCGTCCGAGCTGAGGCGCCGGAAGCCGCCATATACCCTCAGCGTCAAAGATGTTGTGGTGGACATGAGCGAGACGCGCTACTCGCGAGCAAACGACAAGCCGCTGCGCGACTTTAAGCTCGTGGACGGTGCAGGACAGTGCATATCGCACGTTGCCTGGGATGCCCTGGTCGACGATCCTTCGCTTGCCGAGGGGGCGGAAGTGATCGCGTGGTTCGCCCAGCTTGTGCTGGTGTCGCTGCCGCTGCTGCTGATGATGATAATGATGACGATGATGACGGTGGTAATGGTGATTGATATGAAGGTGATGATGATGATAATAATAAAGATAATGATAATGATGGTAATGATGATGATGATGATGATGATGATGATCTTGCTCCTGCCGCAAACCCCGGAATCCGGTACACCCTCCAAGAACTAAACTCTTCATCCCTGGCCCTTCACTTCCTGAGCACACATATGGCGGTCTGAATAACATAGGGGGCCTTGCGTTTTGGGGCCCATTATACTATTTCTTGCATTAGGGAAACCCACAATACTACAGGTAATTATTAAGACCCCTACATTAATTCGTAGTTTATGTCTTTTCAGTCTTTACATTGCCGCACGACACCATACCTCAATGCGTGATTCTCAAGATCGTTGGAGCCAGTGTCTTAGAACCTGCATGCGAGAATAGTCGCTGAACCTGAACCCCAAACCCTAAAACCTAGAAACCGAGAACTCTGAACTACAGAACCCCAAACCCTTAAACTCTAGAGGCCCGAACCCTAGAACCCTAAACTATAGAACCCCAAACACTTAAATCTTTAGAACCCCAAACCCCAGAACCCAATAACCCTAAGGCCTATATCCTAGAGCCCTAAAGCCTTCGAACCCTAGAGCCCTCAGAGCCCCAAACCCCTCAGAGCCCCAAACCCCTAAAAAAAAAAACCAACCCCAGAACCCTGAAGAGCCCCAGACCCTAGAGCCCTACACCCTAAATCCCCCTAAACCCTTTGAACCCTAAACCCTTAGAGCCTTCGAACCCTTCAACCCTAGAACCCGAGAGCCCCAAACCCCTGAACCCTAAACCCTAAAACCCCTAAACCCCAGAACCCCAAACCCCTCAACCCTAAACGCTTCCTTCATCCCCCTAAACCCTTTGAACCCTAAACCCTCAGAGCCTTCGAACCCTAAAACCCCAGAACCCCAAACCCCTCAACACTAAGCCCTAAACCCTAAACCCTAAACCCTAAGCCCTAAACCCTAAACCCTAAACCCTAAACCCTAAACCCTAAACCCTAAACCCTAAACCCTAAACCCTAATTCATCTCTGAAGTCCAGAGAACCCCCTAAGGGTCCTTAAACTTAGCTCCCCAATACACAGCCGTTTAGGGTTTAGGGCTTTAAGGTTTTAGGGTTTAGGGTTTAGGGTTTAGGGTTTAGGGTTTAGGGTTTAGGGTCTAGGGTTTAGTGTTTAGGGTTTAGGACTTAGTGCTTAGGGTTTCGGTTTTAGGCTTTTCGGGTTTAGGGTTTAGTGCTTAGGGTTTAAGGGGGTTCTTATGAATTTAGTAGTAATCTTAAAGTTTGACTTTTTATTTACTTCTAACCCCAATTGAGGTACTTATAACCTTGCTTACTAAGCCCCTTGATCCTCCAAGCAACTGTAGAACCTAAAACCTGAAACCCTAAACCCTAAACCCTAACCCCAAGGGTCCCTTTAAGGGTCCCTCCCTTGGACCCTAAACTCCCCACCTGTAGTTTCCTTCGATAAAAAGCGCTGCTCAGGAGACCCTGCGGGTGCAGCTTCATGCGAATTGCCGCAGCTGGGCTTTGAGAGTAGAGAGGGGGTTTAGGGTTTAGGGTTTAGGGTTTAGGTTTTAGGGTTTAGGATTTAGAGGTCACAGGCTTTAGGGTTTCAGGGGGTTTTCAAGGGTTGAGGGTTTCAGATTTTAGGGGTTATGAGGTTTAGGGTTTTGGGATTCAGGGCTTACAGAGGGTTTAGGGTTTAGGGTTTTAGGGGTTTAGGGTTTAGGGCTTCGGGTTTAGGGGTTTAGGTTTTAGGGTTTCAGGGTTTTGGTTTTAGGTGCAAACAAGAGTGGCTGGGTAGGTAACCTTTAACTTTTTGGGGCTTATATAATCCTACTATCATTCGAAAGGTTCACCTTTTGTGGGCTAGGGTACTCAGCCCCTAAGGCATAGAGAATTTAGAGGTTATAGGGTTTAGGGCTTCAGGGGGTTTTCAGGGCTTGGGGGTCTAGGGTTTGGGGGTTTTGGGTTTTAGGTGCGAAAAAGAGTGCTCTGGTTCGGGATCGTACGGTTTAGGGGCTCCTTTCCAACAGCTTGACAGAGGGAAACACAGGCCAGGCACAAGACCTGAATGCCTTAATGCATCTTGGTACTGTTATACAAATATATACATAAATACATATATATATATATATATACATGTATGCACATACACATACATATATATATATACACACAAATCTCACAAGCAGTATTCCCGAAGCTGGGCATTTGGATGTGCCTAGTAGTTTTATGCGGGTGTTTTGAGCGGGTCCTGCATACATGGCCCTAAACCCCTGAGCCCTTAAACCCCCAAGCCATGAACCCCTAATTAAACTCATTCTAACATCCTCATTCCCCTAGGACTCTAAGGACTCATATTTTAAGGCTTTTGGGCCCAAAGACCCTATTATATAAGGCTTTTGGGCTATTTTGATGCTAAGGGTTAACCTAAACCCTAAACCCTAAACCCTAAACCCTAAACCCTAAACCCTAACCCCCAACCCTAAACCCTAAATTATATAAGGCTTTTGGGCTATTTTGATGCTAAGGGTTCAGGGTTCCTACTTGGGTTACTAGAAGGGCTTTCGGGTCTTCGGAAAGGCAAAGGGTCAACGCCTGAGGAGCAGACTGTAGGGTTTAGGGTTTAGGGTTTAGGGTTTAGGGTTTAGGGTTTAGGGTTTAGGGTTTAGGGTGTAGTATAACATATCAAAGTATATCCAACAGTACTATACTTAGCAGGGTTCTAGTAGATTAAACAGACCCTAAACCCTAAACCCTAAACCCTAAACCCCTAAAACCCTAAACCCTAACCCTAAACCCTAAACGACCACGAAGGCGGCAGCGCATGGTGAGAGTGCACCGATCAAGCCCAGAGACTCCAATATCCCTTAATTAAGGAAGATACCTTAAAATCATATTAAGGATCCTACTATAATTTAAGGTATATTCCTTAAATTATGGTAGGATCCTTAATATGATTTTGAGGTATCTTCCTTAATTAAGGGATATTGGAGTCTCTGGGAGGAGCTCGATCTGCAGTCGGTGGCAGAAGCCCAAAGGGCCCAAGTACTGTTATAGGGTTTAGGGTTTAGGGTTTAGGGTTTTAGGGTTTTAGGGTTTAGGGTTTAGGGTTTAGGGTTTAGGGTTTTAGGGTTTAGGGTACTTAGTAGGTATTTGGGCCCCAAAAGAATATACTATACTAGTACTTGGACCCTTTGGGAAGTCCTTTGACAGCTGGTTCGCGGACTACGAAACGAAGCTCGACTCGACGCAACACCGGGCTGCCATGGCGAAACTGGGTTTAGGGTTTAGGGTATTGGGCCTTTAGGGTTTAGGGTTTAGGGTTTTAGGGTTTAGGGTTTAGGGTTTAGGGCTTAGGGCTGCTTCACGCGAAGAGTGAGCACAAGTGTAGCGTCAGCCTCAAGAAGAAGTTGCAGGCTTGTCTAGCCCTAAGGGTCCAAGTACCGAATAATCATACACCCTCCCAGATTTTAACCTAGAAGATCTTATTAGTGGGTACTTTGGACCCTTAGGGTAAGAGAAGTTGGATCGGCGTTAGCAAGATCACCGTGAATGGACCAGCCCGAAAACCAGTTTGCTGCGGAAATATTTTGGCGAAGCGCAGCTGCTTCATCGTGCGTCGAAAGACCTGGAAAATCGACCTATGCCCTTCGTGTGGCTCACACGTCTTGCTTCTCTGAGGGAGGGGGGGTATTTCCATGGTCTTCGTCTGGCCTTAATACTTACCTATACTATTTTAGGGGCTCCTGATCAAAATCATAATATAGTATGCTATACCCCCCAAACCCTATTCTAATTATTAAGGCCCCTAGATTATAGAACCCTCTTCACAGAAGATCCCTTATAGAGCCCTTTAAAAGAGCCCTTTAAGGATCCCTTTAAATGACCCCTATTCTCATGACGAAGGCCTCTAAAAGGGTTTAGGGTTTAGGGTTTAGGGTTTAGGGTTTAGGGCTTAGGACTAAGGCCTCTATGTTATGTCGTTGGGTTACTTTGGGAGGGTCGGGGGGTCGAAGCTGCTTTGGATGTACCCGGAGAACCCAACACCCCTCAATTAAGGAATATACCTTAAATCAAAGGGGCCTCAATGTGGGTTTAGGGTTTAGGGTTTAGGGTTAAGGAATAAACCTTAGATTAAAGAGGCCTTCATATTCTGATTTAAGGTACATTCCTTAATTGAGGGGTATTGCTTCAATTAAGGAACATACCTTAAATTACAGGGGCCTGAATATTATGATTGAAGGTACATTCCTTGATTGAGGGGTATTGGGTTCTCTGGGTGAAGCCTTCCTAAACCCTAAACCCTAAACCCTAAACCCTAAACCCTAAACCCTAAACCCTAAACCCTAAACCCTAAACCCTTTCCGGGGTTTAGGGCGCCAGGGCTTTAGGGCGGTGTTTGGGGTTAGGGGTTTAGGGGTGCTAGGGTTTAGGGGTTTAGGGGTAACGGGTTTTAGGGTTTTAGGGGTTTAGGGGTTTCGGGTTTTAGGGTTTTAGAGGTTTTAGGGGTTTAGGGGTTTAGGGTTTTAGGGGTTTTAGGGGTTTAGATGTTTAGGGTTTAGGGGTGCTAGGGTTTAGGTGTTTAGGGTTTGGGGTTTAGGGTTAAGTTTAGGGCTTCAGGGCTTCGTGTTTGGCTCAAGTTCCCTCAGTTAAACCCTAAACCCTTTTTCTGTGCGGGACTGTTCAGAAGCATAAATCATATAGTTGTCTGAATAATGATAACATTATTCCTTCGTGTTCTGTACTACAGGTTTTTCATGATTAACACCAAAACCATATTCCAATTAAGGCACTGATATTACCTGCAGCAAGTTATAGGTCGCGACCACCCTACGAAGCATCATGGCAATCGCCGTGGAAGTGCGTTTGCTGCGTGGCAAGCGTGCCTCTATGGAAGTGGAGGCGGAGGCATCTGTTGAATCATTTTCGCCGCGCCCACAGTGCTCTGCTGGTCCCGGGCAGAGGGCGGCTGGTGACTTCTTCTGGAGAGGTGCTTGACGGCACACAAACTATCAAGAAGGCCAAGTTGATGAGTGGAGCCGTGCTCACCCTGCATGTGACCCAAGCCCAACTTACAGGTTGCACAAGCAGTCGTTTGGTCTGTTCGTTCGCCGCGATCTTGGGTGATGGATCTGTGGTCTACTGGAGGAGCGTCGGCAGCAGTCCGGTACAGCTTCAGCTGAAGAACGTGCAGCAGATTCAAGTCACTACTGATGCATTCGCTGCAATCCTGGGCGATAGATCCGTCGTCACCTGCGGGAGCGGGGGCACCCTCCGCGAGGGCAATACTTCCGTACAGCAACAGCTACGAGATGTGCAGCAGATCCAAGCTTCGCATTTCGCATTTGCTGCAATCCTGGGCGATGGATCAGTGGTCACCTGGGGTGATGCCGACCATGGTGGCGACAGCAGTGCGATCAAGGATCAGCTGCGCGATGTGCAGCAGATCCAAGCTTCTCTTTCTGCATTTGCTGCAATCCTGCGTAACGGATCAGTGGTCACCTGGGGCTGCGCCCGCTTTGGTGGCGACAGCAGTGCGGTACGGGACCAGCTGCGAGATGTGCAGCAGATCCAGGCTTCCACAGGTGCGTTTGCGGCAATCCTGGGCAATGGATCAGTGGTCACCTGGGGTGATGCCGACGATGGTGGCGACAGCAGTGCGGTCAAGGATCAGCTGCGCGATGTGCAGCAGATCCAAGCTTCTCGTTCTGCATTTGCTGCAATCCTGCGTAACGGATCCGTGGTCACCTGGGGCCGCGCCCGCTTTGGTGGTGACAGCAGTGCGGTACGGGACCAGCTGCGAGATGTGCAGCAGATCCAGGCTTCCACAGGTGCGTTTGCGGCAATCCTGGGCAATGGATCAGTGGTCACCTGGGGTGATGCCGACGATGGTGGCGACAGCAGTGCGGTCAAGGATCAGCTGCGCGATGTGCAGCAAATCCAAGCTTCTCGTTCTGCATTTGCTGCAATCCTGCGCAACGGATCCGTGGTCACCTGGGGCAACAGGGTCCTGATCTGTAGCAGACGTTTCCCACGAAAGATGGCAAACCGCGTGTGATCCCATAGGCCAGCCGGCGGTTCCCCTTTAAGCTTGTGCATTTTAGGCTTCGTTATGAAAACAGCAATAAAAAAAGAGTATCATCGGTTTTTGAATGGATAATGGGAAACCAAACTTGAGTGATAGGTATTGATGCTTACGATAAGCACATACCCGCTCTGTGCCAAAGGGTTCATATACAATGCCATTATGGAGTTGGGTCCCAAAATACCATCCTGATAGTAGTTTTTACAGCCCTAATTCCCTAAACCCTAAACCCTCATCCCTAATGGTTTCGGGACCCTAAACCCTAAACCCTCATCCCTAATGGTTTTGGGAGACCTAGTTCCTACTAAAGGGACCGCTTTGGGACGCGGCCTAAGGCGAGAGCCACCTCCACAAAACTCCCCCTCTCCCAACAGAATGCAATGGATATGCAGTCATTTATGTGTATTACTTGGAGGGTCGGGGGACTTAGTAAGTAGTTACTTTTATGGAGTTATAAGTACCATAACCCCAATTAGGATCCCATTTAGGGCGCTTATAACTCTACCTATTACCTACTTACTAAGTCCTCCGACCCTCCAAGTATGGATGTATGTATGTGCATACGGTGCGCGATCCTTTGGCCCGGCTGCAACACCCGCAACCAATTACAATAGTATCCCTATCGAACCCTTACAAATCCTAAGTCCTAAACCCGAAACCCTAAAGCGTCTCAAATCCTAAGAGGAGCCCTGAACCCAAGTTGAGATTCTTGAGCATCTTGATCTAGGACATTTTCCGGTGGGTAGTTACCGTTATGGGACCTTATAGAAGGTCTATATACCTTATAGAAGCCTTATAGAAGCCTTACATACCTTAAACTCCCCACCTGTACCCTAAACCCGAAACCCTAAACCCCAAACCCGAAACCCTAAACCCTAAACCCTGAAAGGAACCCGAAACCCTAAACCCTGAAAGGAACCCTAAACCCTAAACCCCTTTTTAAGGGAACCTGTAGTTTCCCTGCACCGAAGTCCGACAGTTCGGGCTGCAAGGCATTCGCCGAATCTATTTCAGCGACCGCCTCTACAGCGAGGTGGGTTTAGGGTTTAGGGTTTAGGGCTTAGGGTTTAGGGTTTAGGGTTTAGGACCCTCTCCGTTGTCCCTGAGCTCCTGCTTTATGTATCTCGTGTCTTTGCAGGGATAACAGTTTCAGGGTCAGTCAGTGTGTGTGTGTGTGTATATATATATATATATGTATATCTGTGTGTGTGCGCAGGTTTTGCTTGTGAAAGTGCTTGAAAACGAAGAGTGGTAGGTCCAGTGTGACGGTTTCGTGCTTGCGGTGTGCCATGTCTTTAGGATGTACAAGCGTGGCCATAAGAGTTTCTAGTACTCTTCTTAAAGTCCTTATACAACGATGCGATAACAGACCACCAAAACCCTGGTCGAATTATTTATTAAGGCGTCAGCGGGTGCAAGGTTTGGTAGTAGGAGCAAGGGGGCGGAATGACGGTGTAGGGTTTAGGGTTTAGGGCATGGTGCAGCATTCAGCGTGGTTCCCCTTCCCTGAACACTCAACCCTAAACCCTAAACCCTAAACCCCTAAACCCCTAAACCCCAAAACCTAAACCCCTAAACCCTAAACCCCTAAACCCCTGAACCCCTAAACCCTCAACCCCTAAACCTCTGAACCCTAAACCCCTGAACCTAAAACCCTAAATCCCTAAACCCCTAAATCCCTAAACCCTAAACCCTAAACCCTCAATCTCTAAACCCTTAAATCCCTAAACCCTTGAACCCCTAAACCNNACCTCTGAACCCTAAACCCCTAAATCCCTAAACCCCTAAATCCCTAAACCCTAAACCCTAAACCCTAAATCCCTAAACCCCTAAATCCCTAAACCCTAAACCCTAAGTCCCTAAACCCCTAAATCCCTAAACCCCTGAACCTTCAGCCCTAACCTCGCGACCGGAAGCCACGCACTCTAAACGGTCAGCCTTCCTCAAACCCCCAAAAGGATCTAAAAAATAGATCCCCTAAGGGGGGTCCTATAAAGTACCCTTTAGTAGTTAGGGTCCCTAATTAGGGTATCTATTTTTGTTAGATCCTTTTGGGGGTCTGGGTTCCCCCTCTGAGAACGCGAAATTCCCCAACCCTAAACGCTCTTTAACCCTAAGGCTCCGAAGGACCCACTAATAGGTTTAGGGTTTGGGGTTTAGGGGTTTGGGGTTTAGGGTTTAGATATCTAGGTTAATATTTGGGAGAGTTTATGATTATTAGGACCCCTTGGATAAGGGTTCCTATCAGGGTTCCTACTAAATCCCACCCCAACCACAGTTTGGCATCTAGGCTTTAGGGTTTAGAAAAACCGAAACCCAAAGACCCCCAAGCCCAAAGTTCTCTAAACCCTAAATCCTTTCAGCTCCAAACAAGCGTTTCGAGTTCAGGGTTTACTTTAGGGTTTAGGGTTTAGGGTGGGGTTGAAACACACTGAACCCAAAAATTCTCTTAAACCCCCTGAGCCCTCAACCCTAAACCCGAACGGTTCTCTGAAACCCCCGGAGCCCTAAACCCTAAACCCTAAACCCTAAATAAACTTTAAACCCTAAACCCTAAACCCCTAAACCCCTAAACCCTCAACCCTAAATAAACCCCAAACCCCAGGAGGAGCTCCCTCCTGAGTTCAAGCTCTTCCTCCCTGTCGCTTGTGCGGAGAAGATCTGGGGCATTTCGAGGTTAGGGGTTTGGGGTTAATGAGGGTTGTTAGGGCGCTTAGGGTGGTTGGGGTTCCTAAACCCTAAACCCCAAACTCTAAGCCCTAGGCTAAGGGCCATTTGGGGTTTAGTGGTTAAGGGGGGTTTATGAGTGTAGTGTGTTCGGGGTTTTGTGGGACTTTCGGGGCCTTTGGGACTCTATGGACTTTTTGCGGTGTAGTTGTGTTCTTAAGATGGTTTCTGCCGGATTAAGGGTTCAGGGTTCAGGGAGTATACCTGGGGTTGGGGCGACACCACTTGGAGGGTCGGAGGACTTAGTGAGTAGGTAGTAAGTAGAGTTATAAGTGCCTTAAACGGGATCCTAACTGGGGTTATGGTACTTATAACTCTATAAAAGTAACTACTTACTCAGTCCCCCGACCCTCCAAGCAGTACGGACATTACCTTGAGGGCCTTGAGGCTCGACCAACCTGCAATTGCTTGTCTATGCCCGGAGCAGACCTGATCTGTCCTGGGATAGTGGGGTTTAGGGTTTTTAGGGTTGGGTTTAGGGATTAGGGTTTAGGGTTTCCCCCAAAACTCGCTGGTAGCAGAGACTCCAATGCCTTTTAGTTCAGCGGATTTACCCCGAAACCAGAAACCCTAAATCCTGATACTAGAACCCTAAATCCCTTGATTAATCTTGGCCCTAAAAACCCCAAACCCTAAAACCCTAAACCCTAAACCCTAAAACCCTAAACCATCCTAAACCCCTAGAACCCTAAACCCTAAACCCTACTAAACCTTGAAAGCAGGAAAGGGGGGGGTCCCCCCTAGGGTTTGGTCGCTTCATACCGAAACTCACCGACTCGCCCTGCCGCAGAATTGGGTTTATATAATACGGTTTGGGGGTTTATATTGGGTCTGGGGTTTTAGCGTTTAGGGGTCTAGGGCTGTAGAGTTTTGGGTTTAGGGGTTAGGGTTAGGGTGTGGCGTTCATGGCTTTATGGTTTTAGGGTTTAGGGGTTGAGGGTTCGCGGTTTTTTCATGAAGATGCTGGGAGGTTTGAGGGTTGATGTAGACCCGTGATGAATACACCGTTTTCCCCAAAGGCTTTACGATTAATTAGGATGCCTTTTGTCTTTCCTGCTAAGGTAGGCGTTGTTGTTAATCAGGGGTCTACGTTTAGGAGTTTGTAATGGCTTACTGCGGCTTGAATTGAACGGGTCTGTATCAGGGCTGTATAAGGCTTTCAACGCGGGGTTTGTAGTAAGCGTTGTCAGCACAGGGGCCTTTGCCATCGGAATGGGATTCGGGATGATCTATTGCAGTAAGGCTATATTCGGGCATACCGGCCCATAGGGGGGGTGCTATTCCTGATGAACCAGACATCTTCATTCATCTGCGAAGCCTTAAGCTGAAAACCGAAACTCCGAAGCAAAGGACCCACAACATCCAAAACCTCAAACCAGAAATCCGTCCGCTGCAACCTACTATAGACAAGTACTTCCAAAGTTTCAATCCTGCCAGCATTTAAGGCTGAGTTGATTTCAGGGTTTAGGGTTAGGGCCCAACCGAAGCCCTAAACCGTAAACCCCTAAACCCTAAACCCTACCCTTAAACCCTAAGCCCTCAACCCATGCCCCGGAAAGCAGCGAAAAGCTGCCTGAAGCCAACCAGGAACTCGTAGTTGCTCAGCCCTTAAAGAGAATCATCTTGGAACCTGTATTGCCCCTGACGATTCCCTAAACAAGGGTTTAGGGTTTAGGGTTTAGGGTTTAAGTTTCTATAAGACTGTAAAGTTTTTGCACAAGGCTTGTTATTCCCCGCCTTTCTTTACAAGGGTTTCGGGTTCAGGACTCTAAAACCCCAACCTTAACTTCCGAACTTCAAACCCTAAACCCCAAACCCTGAACCTTGAACCCCAAACCCAAACCCTTGAACTCCAAACCCTAAACCTATACCCTAAACCCTAAACCCTGAACTCCAAACCCTCAACTCTCAGCCCTGAACTGGACTCTCCCCCTTGTCGGGTTTAGGGTTTAGGGTTTCGACACTTCTGAGGTGGCACAGAAGGCACAACAGGCCCATGCCTCGGGGAGTGACGAAAGGGAGGGTTTAGGGTTTAAGGATTGAGGGTTTAGGGTTTAGGGTTTAGGGTTTAGGGTTTAAGGATTGCTGCCTGCAGTTTCACTGTTTCGTGCATAAGGGTTTGAAGTCAGTAGAAGTTGCAATTTTCATGCAATTGAATGGCTTTCTGATGTGGCTCTGTAGAGCTGTCTTTAGGCGTTCTCCAGGATGTGTGGTTTGTTTGTTTGTTTGTTTACTGGATTGGGGATGAAGGTCCGATATACCTGTGGCAACGATTTCAGGGTGTAGGGTTTAGGGTTTAGGGTGTCGGGGTTTAGGGTTTAGGTTTTATGCTTCTTTGTGTTATGAGGGTCCGTAAGGGCGCGTTACGGGGTTGTTCTATGCTGTCTGAACCCTAAACCCTACTTGGAGGATCATGGGACTTAGTAACTAGGGTTACAATTAAGGTAACTATACTTATACTCATTTATAGCCCCAATTAAGGTACTTAGTAAGCCCTAATTCATCTCCTAGACCCTGTAAACC
>CAJNDV010033278.1:369-16159 GCA_905221635.1 Symbiodinium sp. CCMP2456
TGTAGGGGCCTTTATAATTAGAAAAGGGAGAGGATTCCACAGGGTGTTAGAATTGCTCTATGAGGTGTTTCACAAGACTTTAGGCGTTTAGGGTTTCGGGTTCGGGTTTAGGGTCTGCGGGGCGTAAACTCTAAGCTAGGCCGTAATATAGGGGCCTCAATAGTTACCTATACTATTTTGGGGGTTCCTTGTTATATTTATAGTATAATATATCCCAAATCCCAAACGCGCCCTCACGGAACCCTTGTGGCACTGTTTAGGGTATAGGGTTTAGGGTTTAGGGTTTGGGGTTTAGGGTTTAGGGTTTAGGGTTTGGGGTTTTAGGGTTTAGGGTTTAGGGTTTGGGGTTAGGGTTTAAGGTTTAAATTTAGGGTATGGGAACCTTGTAGAGCCCTCATACTGTTGATGGACAAAATCCTGCATGACCTTAAGGACCTTAAAATATGGGAATTATCGTATATTCCTTATAATGGGTAATGCAGGATTTTGTCCATCAACAGTAGGACCCTGAAAACAGCCCTTTGCAGCCCTGTGCCCTCAGAAAGAAATCGCGCGGTCCAGTCGGCGCTTCTTCGCGGCCTCGTCTTCCTGCTTGGGGTTTAGGGTTTAGGGCTGAGGGCTGAGGGCGTAGGGCTTAGGGTAACTTAGTATAGGGGCCTGAAGGATAGGGTTTAAGATTTAGGGTGTAGGTTTGGAGTTTTAGGGTTTCGGGCTCCCCTTGATGTCTTTCCTTTAAGGGATTTCGGGGTTGTATACTAATCAAGATAGTAAACTTAAGAAAGCTTTGCATTCCGAACTACGAACTTCGTGATGAGTAGGGTTCAGAGGTTAAGGGTAATGCGCGCGGTGCTTTAAGGGCTTTGGCTTATCAGGTAAGTGGTCAAGGGTCTAGGGCTTTTATGTAAGTGCAGTGGCCCATTTCTCCCGCATGAGCAGTCAAGAGGTTAGGGTCGAGAGTTTAGAGGTGGCCCTTGATGGAAGCGGGTGTAACCTTAGTTGCCAAAGTCCCCTGATCCTCCAAGCAAACGCAGGAAGAGAGCAAAGAGATGCAAATACGTAGAGGTAGGGTCTAGGAACTGGGGTTGGGACAAGAACTGGGGACGAACACCCGAAACGCGTACGGCTCCTGATTACAAATATAGTCTAATATACCCCAATATACCCCAAGACCCTGTTCAAATTATTCAGGCCGCTACATTAGCTGGCAGAGCTTCAGGCTAAAGTGGGTTTGGCTTGGTCCACTTCTCGATTTCAGTAGTTTGGGCTCTCGGATTCGGGTTTGGGGTTCTGGGGTTCTAGGGTTCATGAGTCAGCGATTTGGGGCCTAGGTCTATCGCACCATACCGGCCGGAAGAAACCCAACAAAGCCGCGGAGCCTTGCCCTCTGCCTTTGCAGTGGCCTCCTCCTGCAGGTTTGCTCAGAATTGGGATTCTCTTCTATGGCGTAGACATCCCAACCACCAACGGCGTGTCACTTCTGTCTACAACGGTTCGTGTGTCGGGTGGGATTCGAGCTCTGTAGGGTTCTGTTTACATTAGTGGTGCCATGAGGAGACTATGTTGATGTACACGATCTTCGCAGAGCTGGCACACAACTAAAAGTGGGGGCAGCTAGCGCTCTTTGCAAAACGAAGAGCGAGGAAGCGCTTTTGTCATGAAATCCCTCATCCCGCTTAGCCCTCATCTCTCTCAGATGCTAGACCTTTAGCGAGTAAACCCTCACGGCTCCAAAGCTAAAGCCGTGAGATTGAAGCACGTTCGGATCTCTGGCATGGTATGGGGGTTTCCGCAAATAGGGGACCCTAATATAGTACCCTAAATAATAGGATCCTTATTATAAGGACCCCCAAAATAAGGTACCCTAATTTATGGAAACTCCCATATGCACAGCGGCTTCGACTTCCGGGGAAGCTGTAGCAATGCCTCAAGCCTTGCAACCACATGGGAGTTTCCGAAAATTAGGGTACCTTATTTTGGTGTCCTTATAATAAGGATCCTACTATTTAGAATACTAAATTAGGGTCCCCTATTTTCGGAAACCCCCACATGCGATTCCCGAACAGCCCCAAGCTCTGCAACGATGAGCCAATGGTGCAAAACTGGGCACAAACGTCGTGAATGCAGACCTCAGTGACCCCGCGGCCGCGCTGGAAAATGCTTCCGGGTGGAGGCTTGCCAGGTCAATCGCATACCTAAACCCCAGGTCCTAAACCCTAAACCCTAAACCCTAAACCCTACACCCTAAACCCTAAAACCCTAAACCCTACACCCTAAAACCCTAAACCCTACACCCTAAACCCTGAATCCTCAAAGCCCCAAACCCCTAAAAGCCCTGAAAGCCTGGACTTCTGCACCGAACACACAAAGCTCCTACCGCCAAAAGCCCAGCCCTGAGCCTCCATCCGGGTTTGGGGTGTGGGGTTTAGGGTTGAAGGTTCAGGGTTTAGCCTTTAGAGTTTTTGGATTTAGGGTTTAGGGTTGAAGGTTCAAGGTTTAGGGTTTTGGGGTTTAGGATTTAGGGTTTAGGGTGTAGGGATTAATGTTCAGAGTTTCGAGCTTAGGGTTTAGGGTGTATAGGGTTTAATGTTCAGGGTTTAGGGCTTAGGGTTTAAGCTTCAAGCTCAACATGTCAATTTTGTTACTAACGGCCAAGATGCTCCCTGAATTTCTTAATGGCCGCTAAAACAAGGTATGTAGAAAATGGGGAGTAGAAAAGTTACAGCTGTGCAAATAATCATCATGGCACAGCAACCAGTGGTAACACCTAATTATTGCGTGTAGTCACGAAAAACAACCCATAACCAGCTGGCAACTGGTCCTCTTTCTGTTTTCGGATCTTCTCTAGGACTTCCTTCTTCTCCTTGTCCAACTGCTGGCCAACCATGACATCCTCAGCCCCCACACTGGGAATGAAATTCCCAAACACGGTTTAGGGTTTAGGGTTTATGGTTTAGGGTTTGAATCAGGGCAGATTTCCAAGACCGTCTAAGCTGCACTGTTGGTTGAGGTTCTAGCTTTCTTAAGCATTAAGTCCCTTAGGCTGCACTTTAGGTTGGATTTCGGGATATGCTAAGGCTTAGGTTGCTTCAGAGTATGGATCGTTCTTCTAAAGCATATTGGCGTGACAGTTGGGTTTATTGCGTGGGCCTTGGGGCTTCAAGTTTGGATTTTGACGACGGTTTGGTTCCATCGTGCTGCGTTCGCAGAAAGTATCCTGAACAGATCAAGCTCAGTGAGGTGGTGCCAGGGACAGCGAGTCTAGTAGTCTCCAGGGTGCATTTCACATCCACAAGCAGCTAGTCGCAGCCATGGACAAAAAGAAAACGGCTTCTGCAATGGAACATTAGGGAAGCACGGCCTCCGCCGGCGGCGAGGTTGTGGCGCCTTGACCGCCACGCCCCGCCGTCCTTGCAGCCTCTTCCACTGCTGGAGCTGTGGACGAGCACGAGCTGACAAACAGCAAAGCATCCGTGCCAACCCAGAGACTCCAATATTTTTTTAATTCAGGAATATACCTTAAATCATATTAAGGATCCTATTATAATTTAAGGAATATTCATTCCTTAATTAAGGAATATTGGAGTCTCTGGGAATAAAAAGGAAAGCAGCTGCGGGCCACCTGACCCTCTCGGGTTTGCGGTGCAGGGTTCCCAGAGAACCCAATATCCCTCAATTAAGGAATATACCTTAAATTATAGGGGCCTTAATACTATGGTTTAAGGTATATTCCTTGATTAAGGGGTATTGGGTTCTCTGGGTTTAGGGTTTGTGACCTTCGACCAACTGAGCCAGGAAACTTCCCAACTTCTCTGGCTTCCGGTGGAACAAGAGTCACCCCAACAGGATACCAGAATCAGAATAAACCTCCACAGCTGCAGAACCGACAGCCCTCAATCCAATGCAAGCTAGTTAAACCTCCTGAGTTACACTAAAGCCTACACCCTGAATTAGCCGGGTGTTCGGGCCTCTGCTCACTTAATCCAAAACCCCGAACGCGGCTGCAAACCTAGACAAATTCGGAGCATAGCGTTCGGGTTAGCCCTGAACGCTTTAGGGGCAAACTATATATTATGAATTATCTACTATCTACTCTAGACTATATGTTGTTTATTAAATTATTAGACGATATGTTGCTTATTAAATTATAAGACTATGTGTTGTTTATTAAATTGTTAATTAACCCTAAACCCAAAAACCCAAGAACCATTTCTGCAACCCCAGAGCTTACACGCAAGCTGTGAAGGAAAGCCACAACGGAATCTAGCAGCCCGAAGCCGCCCTAACTTCACATCCTAGAGTTGCGGAGTAGCGCATGGTTGCATGGTTGGAATTTAGGATCTCTTACCGGATGGTTAGGGTTTAGAGTTTAGGGTTTAGGGTTCAGGGTTTAGGGTTTAGGAATAAGGAGCTGGTATAAGGCTTTCGGAAGTTTGCAGTGGATGCCATCCACATCATGTCGTCGTTATAAAGGTTGATGCTTGAGGATTCGGGGTGTTTGGGGCTTGGCCTGCCAAGGTGCTCTGATAAGTAAGACCGCAAGACCACACCCCCAGTACCTAGCCGCTTCACCCTATCCCTGACAGGCCGTAAATTTCGCCGAAAATCTACTGCAAACAAACATGCCAACTAATTGGAAGAGTTGGTTGCACCGGGGGCGTCCTTCACTGCACTGGCTAGGAGCTGCAAAGAAGTAGTGACAGCTACAAAGAGTACAGGCCGATTTGCCAACTTTTCTAAAAATACTTTTCAATCTTCGAAACTCAACCTTACAGGATTACAGGATCCCAAACCCGAAAAAAATAGTTGCACCTGACCCGCCCAGCAAGAAAGCGATGGGTCCGCACCCCCCCCCCCCAAACAGAACACAAAAGGGAACAACCCTAAACCCTAAACCCTAAACCCAAGACCGTGGGCCCCGGGCGCCGTAGGTCTGCAACTCCGGCGCGGGTGTCTCGTCCGCGAAAGGGTCCGCGCGGTCCGGAGAAAGCATCCGCTTGCGCCCCTGCCTCGGGGTCTATGATGGGTTTAGGGTTTTGGGTTTAGGGTTTTGGGTTTAGGATTTAGGGTTTTGGGTTTAGGATTTAGGGTTTTGGGTTTAGGATTTAGGGTTTTGGGTTTTGGGATTAAGGTTTTGGGTTTGGGGTTTTGGGCTTGCCATGGGCGTCTTGTGGAGTCAACCACTCGGAGGTTCATGGGTAGTTATAAGTAAGGTTATGAGTAGGGTAACTACCTTAAGAACCCAAAACCTACTTTTTTGTACGGTCCCTATATATCCCATATTAGGGTTTATAATAAGAACCTACAAAAAAGTGGGTTTTGGGTTCTTAAGGTATAGTGATAACCTATGTTAGGGGACTTATAACTCCACTTGTAACTACCCATGAACCTCCAAGTGTGAGCACCCTAACCATATTTGACCAGGTTGCGACCACTAGAATTATCGCCCCAATTAGGTGATTACTTCAACAAATCTCGGCAAACCCTACCACCTGAATTCTGAACCCTCGCCCCTCACAGAGCCCAAAGCCTGAAAGAACCTTATCTTATGGAATCCTTGTAGAACCATGGACCTGTGCACGGCAGAACTCGACAAACATCCTATAAAACCCTGAACCCTATATAAAACCCTATAGAGCCTTGTGGAACCCCAAAAGATCTACAGAACCCGTATAGAGCCCTAACACATCCGTGGTTCTTAGTTGCATTGGCACGAAGGTTGTTGTGCAAGAAAGTCTCGCCGGCCCTCTTCGGCGACGAGGATTCGTCTGAAGTTCAGGCACCCAAAGCACAATCGGGATCCTTGGAACCCAAACTAGCACCAGCTTTCGCCTCAGCTTTCTTTTCCCTCTGCCTCTTCAACGTGGGCAGAGGCGGCTGCTTGGAGGTTCATGGGTAGTTATAAATGGGGTTATAAGTAGGACCTATATTAAGGGACTTATAACTCCACTTATAACTACCCATGAACCTCCAAGTAGACCCTAGACCCTAAACCCCTCAAGGAACCCTTGAAGGAACCACTAAGGGTTACTTATAACTGCCCATGAACCTCCAAGTGGTCCCAACGAACGGCCTCCATATCCCAGATCTGTAGAGAAGCAAAGCCCGAAGAATCAAAGAGATAAGAACTAGAGGGTTTTGCGTCTTGGGTTCGGGTTTGAGGTTCAGGGTTTCGTATTGGGTTTAGGGTCTAGGGTCTAGGGTTTGGGGTTTCCAGGTTTAGGGTTTAGGGTTATGGCTTGGTTCTTGGAGTGTTGGGGTTTAGGGGATCAAAATGGGTCGGAAGTACCTCAAAACAGTTTCGTGCTTCGGCAAGGGGAAACTCCAATCCACCCGAGGCCCTCTTTAAGGAAAAATCTGTGCTAGATACCCGAAACCCTACACCTTAAAGGTCACGCGGAGCCCTCAACCCCCAGAAGGATCTGCAAATACCAAGAGTCACCATCTATACTACCTTGAGGATCAGGGGCCTGTCTATGGAGTGTTACAAGTACCCTACTCTAACTGCTTTGATACTTAATCACAAGTTTGGCGATCTTGCTGACAACCCCACTTCCTAAGTCCCCTGAGGCTTCAAGAAGGGCCCATCTCGGGCCGGCACGCGCGGTAGTCATCCTCCCCCTGATCGGGCTTGGATGTTTATGCGGAGCTTTGAGCTTGGGGTTGCAGGGCTTGGGACGGTTGGGTTTAGGGTTTAAGGTTTAGGGTTTAGGGTTTAGGGTCTAGGGTTTAGGGTTTAGGCCCTTGGTTTGTGGAAGTTTGGGTTTTGGGGGATTTCAGGGACTCGGATTACGAGCTGAGGGATCACAGGGGCGAGGCGTTGGCGATGCAGGAAAGAGGCGACACGATCATGCTAAACCCGCTGCCTCTGCGCGCCCTAAACCCTAAACCCTAAACCCCTAAACCCTAAACTCCTAAACCCTAAACCCCAAACAATACCCCGAGTAGCCCAGAAGTCTTAGGGCTTAGAATCAAACCGAAAACGTAGTTGAGGTGAGGGGGGTTTTAGGACGTAGAGTTTCGGATTCAATTCGAGGGCACTTTTGTGGTGCATGGAATTCTTCATGGTTTGAGGCCAGATTAGGTCATGAAAAATCTTGCTGAAAGTATGTGGTCCGCATTGTGAGTTTCGAGCTTCAAGCGCAGGGTCTCGCCCCTGGGACCTAAAGCCCAAAACCTGAACCCTGGACTAGACCCTACCAAGAAAAATCTTGCTGAAAGAATGTGTTCCGCATTGTGAGTTTCGAGCTTCAAGCGCAGGATCTTGCCCCTGGGACCTAAAGCCCAAAACCTGAACCCTGGACTAGACCCTACCCAGGCCCAACCCCCTTAAGCCAAACCATAAAAACACATGCGCTTGAATGCATTCTTAAGCAGAAAATCCCTGTCCCTGAACCCAGAAAAGCCAAAAGAATGCCACAAAAACCTCAATCGGCCACAAACAGCTTCGAACTCTCAAATCACCCGGCCTCAACCCTACGCAGCTGAACCCCCACGCATTTCTTGAACCCAAAGCCCTCAATCTTGTGCCATCAATACGAAGCCCCCAAGCCGCGAAATCCTTAAACCTTGGACCCCCGAACCCAAAGTCCTTAAACCCCTAAACCCTTAAACCCGAAACCCGAAACCCCAAACTCCTAAACCCTTAAACCCGCAAACCCGTAAACCCTTAAACCCTAAACCCGAAACCCCAAACTCCTAAAACCCTGAACCCTCTGAACCTCTGGAAGGGTTTAGGGTTTAGGGTTTAGGGTTTAGGGTTTAGGGTTTAGGGTTTAGGGTTTAGGGTTTAGGGTGGAAGCTCTGCGGGCCGCACCTCCTTCTTGTCCTGAGACGTCAGCTTAAAGGGTTCCCGAGGTTAGGGTTCTTTTCGGGTTCAGGGTTGAGGGTTTAGAGCTGTTTTTTTACGCACCCTTTTACCGTCCGCAGGGTTTAGAGTTTTAGGGTTTAGGGTTTAGGGTTTAGAGTTAGGGTTTAGGGTTTAGGGCTTACGGGTTCTAAAGGGTTCTGATAGGGCTCTATAATGGTTCTGCCTAGGGGTGGTGAGGCTGAGGAGCTTCAATTCAACATGGGTTCTGTCAGGGTTCCAGAAAGCTTTGACTTAGGGTTTTAATATAGGGTTTAGGGTTTTGGGGTTTAAGGTTGAGGGCTTTGGAAAATTTAAGTTGAGGGTGCAAGTTCTGGGGCAGTTAGGAGTTGAGGAAACCTCGCTTCAGCCGATCTCTTTTTAGGTTTTGGTGTTTAGGGGGTGTTGGGTTTAAGGAGTTTAGGGTTTAGGGTTTAGGGTTTAGGGTTTAGGGTTTAGGGTCTTGGGCTTAAGGAGTTTAGGGTTTTAGGTGTTGTTGGTGGATCGGCGCACATGCTGCAACATGTACGGACCCATTTCAAAGCTGCAATGTTGGATTCGAAGAGGCTCAATCGGACTCGGGGTCGTTTTGCATTTCTGCAGGTTTCTTGCTTCATGTAGACCCCTCGTGGGATCCCGTTATAATCCGTGTTTTGAGAGGGGAGTCTATTCATCAGGGGTTTAGGGTTTAGGGCTTAGGGGTCTACATTGGGGGTTTAGGGGTTACATGGGGGAACCACAGCAGGGTCTCAAGGATTCCGGACGCATGGGGCAACTTCGAAGTGGGCTCGTGGAGCAGAACTGAAGATGCCTTGACCTTGACACGTGGCATCAGTAACATGGATGCTTCAAGCTTGGCCGCTGTTAGCCCCTGAACTCTAAACCCTAAACCCTAAAACCCTAAAACCCTAAACCCTAAATCCCTAGACCGAAGCATGTCGACTGTTCTTCCAGTACGGAAAGCTCATGAGGAACCAACTTACATTCCAGCTCGCCTGACTCGCTTAGACAGTGCGTTTTGGGTTTTGGGCTTGGGGTTTAGAGTTAGTTGCTGTTCATGATGCAAACCCTGCATTACCTTAAGAGCCCCAAGCTATAGGAAGTATGGTATATTCCTTGATATTGGTAATGCAGGATTTATACCATCAACCGTACTGCTGGTAACTTATTCCACAGGGCACCAGAGCCTGGGATTCCATGAAACCCTACAGCCTTTACTTCGACAGCCTACGACTCCAACTGCCCTCGAAGATTGAGTGCGTAATCCTTAACCCTAGACCGTACACCCCTCAACCCTAAACCCTAAACCCTGAACCCCTACTAAACCCTAAACCCTAAACCCTAAACCCTAAACCCTAAACCCTAAACCCTGAACCCTGAACCCCAAAGCCCTACACAACCTGAATCCCCTAGCCCGCAAGCGAAACCCTGAGCCCGGAAGCCCCCTCCCACACTAAATGAGCCAGTATAGGGGCCTTCATAATTAGAAAAGGGTCTCATAGGGTTCCTTTACAGGGATCCTTAAAGGGTTCTATAAGGGATCTATAATAGGGCCCCTTCACAATTAGAATAGGGTTTCGCGGTATGTTAGATACGATAACTATAATAAGGAAGCCACAAAATAAAAATATAGACAAATTATACAGGCCCTTAAATTACTCTTGTGGTGCTCTGAGGCGGCGACAGCCATGCTTGCTGGGCAGCAAAATCTCTCCTGAGCGGAGGTCTTACTGCAGAAATCAGCAGCAACAACAACAGCAGAAGACTGCAAATCCGACAAAGAACCCTCATAATACCAAGCGACTCCATAAAATTATCAAAGCCTACAAAGACCTTGCTAAATGCTAAAGCTCCAGAGAATCCTTATACAACCCTTATAACCTAGAGTCTGAGTATGCTGGGCCTTCAATGGAAGTCGGTGTCTGAGACTATAACAACGAACAGGGTTTGAGGTTGGGGAATAAAAACTTAGGGTTTAGGCGATGTGCTACATTTAGGGGTTTAGGGTTTAGGGTTTAGGGTACACAAAACCTACCCAAACTTTAGGGATGTCTGGCTTCCGGCCCCGTGCAGCTATAAGCCTTGTACCTCAGCCCCTAAGCCCTAAGCACCTGTGCCGTAAACCATCGCGAGCCCCAAAAGCCTAAACCTGAAATAAAGTTCAATCCGTATGCCCGAGATCCTGAGTTTCTAAAACACCGAAAGCGCCCTAAACCCCAAACCCTAAACCCTAAACCCTAAACCCTAAACCCTAAACCCTAGCCAAGTCTCGGACCGAGGCCGTGCGATCTACCCGGCAGGGGACCCACCCGAAGAACAGCGAGCCAAAAATGCACAAAATGGCCATGGCCGCGGGGCTTAGGGGTTTCGGGTGTAGGGCCCTAAACCCCAAACCCTAAACCCTAAACCCAAAATCCTAAACCCCAAACCCTAAAGCCTAAACTCTAAACCCCAAACCCTAAACCCCAAACCCTAAACCCCAAACCCTAAACCCTAAACCCTAAACGCTACATGGTTTAGGGTATCGGAGTTTGCCGGTTTCGAGTTGTAGGATGTAGAGATTGGGGGGCTTTAGGCAGTTGCTGGCTTCGCAGGCCATGCTGTGTTCTGCTATGTGCAAGGTACCGTGAACTCCAGAACTTTCAGCATGGATGAAGAACCCTAATGTGGGGGCCTTATCACTTAGAATAGGGTCCTTATAAGAATTTTGGTATAAAACCCCATTCTAATTATTAAGGCCCCTATATTAAACCCTAAACCCTGACTAAGATGCTCTTCATACACAGGCCTTAGAGGGCTTGGGGCTGAGGGTGAAGACTGTGTGCAGCACGGTATGCAAATGCTCACTGGCACGACAGGGAATGAGCTGGACGGTTTAGGGTTTAGGGTTTGGGGTTTAGGGTTTAGGGTTTAGGGTTTAGGGTTTAGGGTTTAGGGTTTAGGGTTTAGGGTTTAGGGTTTTGGTTGAGTTCTTAGCTCTGGGTGCCCCCATACTGGGCCCAGAACTCTGAACTGCCAACCCCCCCCCCGTCTTTCTTCCACCTGCAGGCTTCCGTCAGCTTCCGAAAACAAGCCTGCTGCTTTGCATGCTGCCGGCATGAGCATGAGCTCGAACGACATGTTTTCAAGGTCTATCGCAGTATAGGGTTTAGGGTTCAGGGTCTACACAAGTATGGGGTGCTACTGTTGCAGGTTCAAGCGCTCAACATTCGGCGTTACGGGTTACTGCTCAATGATAACATAACATAAAGTGTACGTGGTCTTCAGTACGTCCCTTTACTTCTGTAGACCTGCACTGTAGGCCGGAGCCGTGTAGAACCCTAACTGCAACGCGTAGAAGCCTTTAAACCTTCAGGCACAGAACGTGCAAGTCTGTCTTGTATCCTAAAGCCTAACACACCTCTGATCAAGCTACATAAAGACTACTTGCACCTCGTAGCATGTGGCAACCCCGAGAAGAAAAACCAAAAGACACTTATGAAGCCCAATGCAACCCAGACGATCCTTGAAACACCGCGCCACCCCTAGAACCTAGAGAGCCCACTCGCTAAGTCGAGGAATGCTTCGGGGTTTAGGGTTGGGGTTTAGCTTACGCTAGAGTGGGTTCCTGAATGTGATTTCAGGAATAGTTCTCTGAGCTGCTGGGGGGATGGTTGGGCAAAAAACACGCCGCACAAATCTATGGCCTTAGAGCACCCGCAGAAAAGCCCAGAAGTAGTCCCCGAAATCCTGCAACCTAGAACCTAAACCCTCAATCCCAAACATCGAGCCCCTAAATCCTAAACCCTAGCTCCAATTCCTGAACGGGAAACCCCGAACCCTGGATCCTGTACCCCAAACCCCCGAAGCCGAAAATCGTCGATGCGAACCCAAAACCCAGTTCCCCAAAGTACTTGTTTGGGGTTTAGGGTTTTAGGGCTTACTAAACCCTAAACCCTAAACCCCAAACCCTATTACAGTTTAGAGTCTCCAATTTCTGGACCTTTCTATCGAGCCCTACACAGTAGGATCCCAATCATCAGGACCCCCCATAAAGGAACCAAATGGCTACCGAACTCTCCAGCATAGATTGGGCCGCCTTCTTCCTACTGTTGAGTTTTAAACAGGAGATCCCAAAAACCCCAAACCCTAATTCCTAAACCCTAAACCATAAACCCGGAACCCCAAACCCTAACGCCTAAATCCCAAACCCTGAAGCCTAAATCCCAAACCCTAAAGCCTGAATCCCAAACCCTAAACCCTAAACCCCAAACCCTAAAGCCTAAGTCCCAAACCCTAAGCCTAAGTCCCAAAGGCTACTGAGCACCGGGTTCCCTGGGAGACTGCGCCCACGAGCTCTCTGCTGTTGCCTTCGGCAACTGCCTTCGGCAACTGCCCAGCTGAAGATCATCCTAAGGCTTCTATAACTTAATGTAGGGGCCTTAATAATTAGAATAGGGTTTTGGGGGTTCCTGATTATATCGAGTAGGGGGTTCTGGAAGGGTTTTTGCACTTGAGGGCTGTTTGCACTCCTTTCATTCGGGGTCTGGGGTTCCGCTGTCGAGGTCGTGCTGAGGGTGTTTAGGGTTTAGGCTTTAAGGGTAGAGCTGCAGAGCGTGTGCTCTCGGCTTTCGGGTGCCCCCTGCTTGCCGAACAATCCGAGTCATGGGTCGACAAAAGCGCGAAGTGAATGGCCAATGTAGAAGCCTAAAGAATTACCAATACTATTCCTTAGGGCTCCTTACTATAACTCCACCATTAAGGACCCCAAAACCCTGTTCTCATTATGAAGGCCCCTACATCACGCTTAGCCATCAAGCCGGAAAAACGGTCTAAGTGCACGTGGCAAAACCAGTTACCTCTGTCTGTGGCTGGTCCCTACAAGCTAAGAGTAACCTGCTGGAAGCAGCTGGGCGATGCACGATCACTCGTGGTCGAAGCCGAACCACCAAATCCTCGTCAGCGGTGGTCGCAGCTTGAGTTCTAGGTTGACCGTTTAGGGTTTAGGGTTTAGGGTATATCTTGGGGCTGGGCCGGACTAGTTAGACTAGTTTTCGGAAGGCGGAGGCGGGGCGCGGCTGGTTCAAACATGAACTGATGGGGGATTCCGAGGAAATGCGATCATGAATTGTACAGGTCGGATACAAGTCCTTTTTCGCACAACGTACAGGCCTGTTCCTTCGGACGCTGCCTTTGACTTAACTTGGGCTATCGGGCTAGATGAGGGCTTGGGCTTGTCGTTGAAGGAAGCATCCGTTGTCCAGCAGGAAACTTACGACACAAAGGCACTTTGCGCCTACGATGACACGGCTCTTTGGCCGAAGACAAGATGGACTCGTATCAATTCCTATCACACGGATGGAAACCGTACCATCGCAACTCCACCGCACTAACCCGGAACCTGAAACCTTTGCCCCAAAAACCCTAAACCCTAAACCCCTAAACCCTAAACCGCTCAAACCACGAGTCTGGCGACGGCGAAAGATTGCTTAACATCCCATGGTAAGCCGAAACGGGAGCAAGACTGGTTAGGGTTTCAGGCGGAGGTTTAAGGCCTAATGTAGGGGCCTGAATAATTAGCATAGGGTTGTGGGGTACATTTTCTTTGAATATAACAAGGAGCCGCCCCAAACAGAATTGGGTGATTATTTCGGCCCCTACAGTAGGGTGTAGGGTGTAGGGTCGGTCGTGGCTTCTGGCATATGTGCTACGCTGAAACGATTTGAAGGATCAATTCACTGAATCACAGATGTTCGGATTGGTGAACAGTAGATAAAAAACTTTAGACTCCAGAACCCTAGACCCAAAACCTGACCTAAATCCAAAGCTCAAGCAAAAACCGTAAAACAACCTTAGAGAAACAAAAGAAACTGGCGGCCGATTGACACAGATCCGAGGCCGCCGAAGAAGATAATGATGAAGACGGTGCGCGACACAGCTGTGAACCTTGTTGCCATGCTTTTGTAAGCTGATGTAGGCTCGCAGGGTTCAGCCCAAAACCCTAAATCCTAAACCCTACAGAACCCTAAACCAGAACCCTAAATCCTGAACCCTAAAGAACCCCAAACCCCAAACCCTAAACCCTAAACCCTGAACCCATAAGCCCGCCCGAAACCGTAAGTGCGACATGCACGAACTCTGCTGCACTTCGCAAGGAGCTCTCCGAGTGGAATCCTTCTTTCCAATGCACCGGAAAGAGGCGCTTTGGAGTTCGGTTCTCTTCGGGTTTTTAGGGGTTTTAGGGTTTAGGGTTCTTTAGGGTTCAGAATTTAGGGTTCAGGATTTAGGGTTCTGTAGGGTTTAGGGTTTTTAGGGTTTTCGGGTTTAGGGTTGAACCCCCACAACAGCAGCGAGACTCCTCAAATGCACACAAGACCTGCCAAGCCTCGATTTCTGAGTGTCGGGCTCATCTTCGACCCAGTTCTTGTCCCAGTTCTGGCCACGAGGAGCTTGAGGATGCTTCGAATTGCAACGAGATCCTAAGGCATCTAAGGTTGAAACCACGGGCCACTAGTATGGGCCCTTAACGCTGGCATTCTTATACACCTACTATGTATCCTATATCCTATACATACCCTTTTGTCCTTAAAAAGCCCATACTTCTAACTTCAGAGAGAGAACACGAGAGCCACAGGCGGATTGACTAGGACAGATACAGCTAGCTGCTAGCGAAGAGAACCCTTTCAGAGTGACAGATAGACAGAGATGGGGCTCAGATAAGTCGAGCTACTACACTTCCGCCTGCCGCTCGTGCTGCTGCTGCTTCTGCTGCTGCTACTGCTGCCACTGCAGCCGGCGCATCTGCGTCCGTGTTCGAGTGCATCGACAGCATGCATGCTTGAACCTTTTATGCTCCCATCGTACCGATTGGAATGGTGCACATGCCGTAGCCAGAAGATTGTCACAAGTAGTTGCACCTAGTCAGTCGCAGCAGCCGTGCCAACATCACCAACAACACCACCCCCAAGGCAACCATCACCACCAAAACCTGCTATCTTCATCATGAACGCTAACACCACAGCTCTTTCGACGCAGCGATGCATCATGGTCACCTTCTTCTGTCAACGCATGCACACCAGTTGATGCGGAGAAACGACGACTATGGATACCCTCTCCATGAATACACGCTTCATGGCCATGCTGAACACAGTGGTGGTGAAGACGGATCTTCAAAAAGCAGAGAGTGCCACGACAAGCATGGCATTACAGGAGTGCAACTGTTAACTGGCAGTACGTGTAGCACGAAGAGGAGGCACTGAGGACGACCGTGATGATGTGGAAGAAGAAGAAGATGATGATGATGATGAACAAAGACGGTCAAGATGCTGAAGATGACGCCGTGGATGACAGATTCGACCCTCGACCCCAAACAGTGGGGCCGCACGGCTGTGCAGGTGAAGCTGTGCAGTTCAGACTCCAAAACCCATCCCAGTCGCTAGTGAGGTGGCACGGTGCACGACAATCAAAGCGCAAGAACTAGAAACACATCCTGCTGTATTGCTACAGGATACATGAACCACCAACCAACGACGCGACCACAACGCACTGTCCGGTAAGGTCCTAATCGAAGAGCAGCACAATTACTGAGTTTATAGGGGACCCTACAAACATGTGTATCCGGTGCTGGGTGGCTTGGAGAAACTCCCAGTTTAAGACCTATACCGAGGCAGTGGGATGTTTAGGCCGTCACTTGACTAGGGAGTCATGGTCTACTTGGAGGTTTCTGGCTAGCTACTTATAACTATAGTTTAACCTGTATTGGGGACTTCTAACTGCACTTATAACTGCCCATGACTCTCCAAGCACGGCCGACTAGCAGCTCTTTTCGGACAGACTCAAAAGCGAAGGGCTTCAGGTTTCGAAAGTTTAGGAACCGTGAAGCCTAAGCAGCAACAGCAACCCGACGCCGTGAGGAGAGCTCAGGGTCTTTTTGAACAGGACCTTAGGGTGTAGGGTTCAGGGGTTCAG
>CAJNDV010033278.1:16259-33353 GCA_905221635.1 Symbiodinium sp. CCMP2456
GCCTCGGAGCAAGAGCCCTTGAGAGCCGTGGGCTCCCAATCTTTAGGGTTTAGGGTTTAGGGTTAATACATGGAGCTATTGAACCCTACTTGGAGGTTCATGGGTAGTTATAAGTGGAGTTATAAGTCCCCTAACATAGCTTATACCTATAGTTACCCTACTTATAACTCCACTTATAACTACCCATGAACCTCCAAGTAAGATTCTGAAGCCAGCACCCTGCAACTTCAAAGCCTCTGACCCCTATACTTTCCAATGCCCTCCGAGCCCACACCCTGAAACTGATTAAAGATCATGAGGGTCTGAGGACTTTAATGTAAGCTGTAGCCTGATACATATAGAAGCCCTAAACCGCCAAACACCCAGCCGTAGATGCCGAAACCCCAAGCTACAAGCGAAAAACTGAGGTTTTCGAAGCGGCTGTTGGTCCACAGAAGTCCTTGCAACCGAGAAGGCAGAACCGACGAAGCCTCTGTTGATTTGTGGATCCAATAACCCACGCAATGCTATTTCGGGCGAGAATCTAGTTTTCAGGAGTTGAGGCCCGCGGCTACAAGAACACCTGACAGATCTAGAAGTTAGACTAGCAGCATGGTTTCACTCTTTTTCAAAGGGAATGAGCAAAAGGGCTGGAACACCGTGCCCACGAACGGGAAGATCTGCTTCCCATCAGCGGAACAGCCGTCGCTTCTTCGGCGGTTGCTCAACATCAATAGCAGGCTCAGGCCCTCCAAGCAGCTTCCGCACGGCTGCAGGGAGACTACCTTTTTTGAGCAGTTCCTGCACTTGCTCGTTTGTCGAGCCGAAGGAGACGCATTTTCTTTGGAGCACCTCCACCCCCTTCAGAGCTGCAGCCTCTGCGATAGCCGCGAAGCTCTTGGCATCGATCATGTCACACAGTGCCCTGCACAGGGTCTGCGCAACGCCATGGATTTGCCAGCGGTGGGCCAAGTCCAAAGCCTCCAGCATGGTACTGTGGTCGGGGTCTTCACGGGTGGAGCTTGTGTACAGCAGATCCAGGAAGAGCGAGACGCCCGAGGATGAGGAATCCTTAACTTGAATGAGCCAGCTGGAGCCCTCCTTCATTGCAGACGTGAGCATGGCTTTCAAGACGGGCGAAGCTAACATCAAGATCTGGTCGTGTGCCGACACCTTTCCGTCTGAGCATTCGAAAATCACGCTATGCGAGGTGGTCAAGTCACGCATTGACTCCCACAAGTCCAAGGTGCTCTGGGGCACGGTGACATCTGCACCATAGGAGCTGTTAACAGTAGCGGAGCTCGAGAGAACAGCAAGGACGGCTTTGAGATATGCCTCCATTTGTGACCAGTCCGCCTTGCCTGTGCACTTTTGCATTTGCTGAAGATATGCAAAAGCAAGCGAAACAGCGGAATGCCCGCCATATGCAACTGTGAACTTCGTTGCTTCCTCGTTGCTGGGCTTGAAACACTGAGACCGTAAAGGGTGATGGGCCGGAAGCTTCTGTCGAGGATCAGCTCCAACCTTGAGGAGCCATTCCACCATCTTGAGGCTTTTCTTTTGAAAGGCTTCTGTCCGAGCAACGTTGTAACGAATCACACAAATCAGTGCAGGTAACTCCCACTCTCCCAGGCCCTTAGTCCAGTCGAACTTGGGAGGTGCGAATGCCTGCAAGCCTTCCAAATCACCCAGCTCGATGAACCCGTGAACCACATCGGCATCGATCGTCGCTGCCATGGACTCGTCACAAGTGCTTGGCACAATGTCTCTCTTGTGCCCCAGGCCCCTGTTGACAGGCTGAGGGTGTAAGGGCCTTGGTTTGTGAGCTTAGCATTGTAAATTGTCGAGATATGGAATGGAAACCAGAGCTCTTCACGAAAAGAACATGTTCGACTGTTTTTAATTCCGGCTATCGGCAAACGGATTCGGAAAGGACTGCAGGGATAGCAGCATGAGATCCGGTGCCCTAAACCCCAAACATGAAAGCCCTCCCATTTCAGGAGCCACCAGCATCTGGGCTCCTATAAACCGTCCGCTGACGCCCCCCAAGCCCCCGCCCCCCCCCCCTCTAAACCCTAAAAAAACGCCGCAGAAGGTCCAGAAATCTCCCAGAGGCCGCTAGGGCCTCGTTGGTGACATCCACGCTGTTCTTCTTCACCTCCAAGTCCTGCTGCATTCGAAAGGGGCTGAGACTCAGAAGTTCTGCAACATAAGCTGGGCTCTTGTTAAGGGATTTAATTTAAGTTACCATAATAGGGATCTATAGTAAATAATATGGTTTCCTTATTATGGTAACTTAAATTAAATCCCTTAACAAGAACCCAGTAAGGGGCCTTATACTGGGGAGTATAACCATACTTGTAGCTTCCAAGGCCTACTGCTAAGGTTCCTTTAAGGGAGCTATAAAGGCTCTATAAGGGTTCTATACGGGCAGGTTCATCGGCAAGTTTTGAGTAGGGCTATAAGTAGGATAACTATACTTATAGCCGGAATTCGGGGACTTACAACTCCACCTGTAAGTGCCGATGAACCAAACTCGGTTCGAGATTCAGACATGAGCAAAAAAGACGACGACCCCTAAACCCTAAACCCTAAACCTTAAACCGGCTACTCCCACTGCTATTGCTACTAAGACTGCGACTTCCTGCTGCTGCTGCTACTACTACTACTACTACTACTACTGCTACTACTACTGGCGGAGGAATCAAAAGATACCAAATAGTTTTCAAAAACAGGCCGGGGAATCAAATAATATCAAATATGAAAAACAAATCAAATGTCTGGGATCCAAAACAAATCAAAACAGGGATCAAAAGCCCAAAATCGCATGTCTCCTGGAGGGTATACTCAAGACTCACCAAGTTTTGGGTCAAAACAAAACCAAACCAAAACAGGGATCAACAACAAATGAAACAGGGATAAAGTTTTCTGGTGTCCAAACAGCGTTGCAGCAACGTGGAGCGTTGACGTGTGGAGGATCCTGTCTTCTTGGTGAGGGGGGTTGGGGGGAGAGAGACGCAGTGTCAGGGGCTGGTTAGGGTCGCAGTGGTACTGGCCGTAGCAGTATGCGTATGCCACAGCGACAGCAACAGCAAAAGGGAATAACAACAGCGAAGGCAAAAAACAACAATAATCGTATTTCAATTGAAAATCGAAACAAAACAATATAATCGGAATATAAATAGCAATAATGACAATCATCATAGCAGTCATCATCATCACCATTGCCAAAGTAATCGCAACCGTGACCGTACTAATCGTAGCAACAATGAACATGTTTCATTCTTGCTGCACTAGCCACTAGCTACACCGGGAAAAATATAATTGCACGAGTGACAGCAAACAGTAACAGGAACAGTAAAATTAAAAGCAGAAGCGCCACTCAATCCGAACATTCAGATCTCCATTTCAGATGGCTGGGAGCCGGTCTAAATCATGGCCCAAGTAGTGTTGCTTGCAGCATTTGATATCTTGTTGATCCCTGCTTGATTTTTGTTGATCCCTACTTGATTTTTGATGCCTATCCCACTACTACTCGTTCGGCTTCGTCCACGCCTTCTGCTTCTATTCTACAAGCAATTACCTCTGCCTGGCGAGCCTGTTGGATTTAGGGGCTGAAGCCTGGTGACGCGGTGTTTTCAGACACCAGGTCAATTCATTTCGCGCCCCGTGCACTTTAGAAGGGGTTGCAGCGCAGTCTGTTGGAGCACAGAGATTCCGAAAGGAATGATATGATTACTCTCTGGAGGATCGCTTCGTAGGGCGGGGTTACGGGAATGAGACACCGCAAATGGGAAGCAGTCGCGCCCTTAATCCACGCCCTGAACACTCCATGCTCCACAATCAGAACCGCAAGAGTCGCAAAAACCAGAAGAGTCCTGATGATCAACTGCCAAAAATCCCAAAACCCGACACTTACTGCGTACAACTCCCGTGTCAATGATACCACTACCACGAAGCACCCTCAAAAGCCTCCGCAAATCGCAAATCTAAGGGGCTTCTGGAGTGAGAAGTGCCGAGGTTCCTCCAAGTCGTCTGCATCCCTCTCGAGCGCCTGGAAGGCTTCTTCTGGTTTGAGGTAGACCTTAAGAACCCAAAACCCCCTTTTTTGTAGATTCTTATTATAAACCCTAATATGGGATTTATAGGGACCCTATAGAAAAGTAGGTTTGGGGTTCTTAGGGCAACCCCAAAACCCTGGGGCCCTCGGGTGCAGGATTTCGAGTAACCCCGGAAGCAGAAGTGGAAGGGAGATAAGACTGTCTGGTGCTTAGTAGGGAATGGGGGAATGGAGCCCTATGATAGCCCCTTACGGTCCCTTATAGTAGTCCCTGTACCCTAAACCCTAAACCCTAAACCCTAAACCCTAAACCCTAAACCCCATTCCCTACTAAGCACCAGACAGAAGAGACGACGAGGTAAACCCGAAGCCTCAAACCCGGCAGCATGGGATCTCTGTCTTTCGCTCATGGCCTAAGGGTTTAGGGTTTAGGGTTTAGGGTAGAAATGTGACGTTCAAAGTTATTTCAATGTCTGGCTCTAAACCGATGATATTCCGGTCCCTGCCTGTCACAAATGCTGTTGCAAGTTCACCCTTGTCGTAGCCTCCAGAAGCATCGCACGGCCCCCGTCATCAATCAAGAGCTCGTAGGCCAAAGAAATGCGGCGAAAGCCTAAGAAGCCACAGACATGCGATGGTCCCAGAGATGAAGGTTGGGTTCAGCGCTTCAGGCTTTGGAGTGCCTGGGACAAGCCTGGGGCGAGGGGGTTTATTCCCCCGCCGCCGTAAAGGGTTGTGCGCTGTGCGTTCCGCCCACCCCGCAGAGAGAGAGGCCTCGGCGGGGATCCTGTTCCCCAGAGGGGAAGGGCGATGAATGATGACCGGCAGAACCGAACTTCAGCACCCGCAAGCATTGATCCCTTCAAATTGAAACACAAACCGAATCCTCGGTCTGAACTGCAAACCATCAATCACTCACGAAGAGCCAGGTTCTAGGTGCCGTAAACCTTGCATCTGAGCAGACCAGCGTGAACCACCGACCTTTACGAAGCCCGAGCCCAAACCCTACTAAACCCGATGTACCTTCAGAAAATTGTGCGTGTGCTTCACTTCTCTTGGAACCTTCGTTACTCTAGGTATCCCTGACGCTATAGTACCTTGGCTCCTCGCGCTCCTCTGCGTCCTGAGCATTCAGACAGCTTCGTTTTGTGTTGCTGCTCTGGATGCAAGGGTATATGACATAGGGGCCTTAATGGTGAGAACAGGGCTGGGGAGGCATATTGCAGTGGATATGAGTTCGCAAAAGTCTCAAAACTCTGCACTACTGCGGGGTTCGATGGTTCAGGGTTAGGGACTGTGGGCCTTTGGGCTTAGGGGGTTTGCTCTGAGGGTCGAAGGTTCAGAGTGAGGATTGAGGGTTCAGGGTTTTCGTCGCATCTCTATTTGACCGGCGGGTTTAGGGTTCAGGACGTCAGGGAATCGGGGCTGCTTCAAGAGGAGTATAACACAAATAGGAGGCTTGACAGTTACAGTGGGGTTTTGAGCTATACTAGACGCTACTTACAGAAGTTGTGAAGTTAGGGCAGCTATATTCCTTCCGGGGCTTGGTGTTTCGGTATCCGAGATCTTGGGCTTAAAGCGCCTGAACTCTAAGCCCTCAACCCCTGAAGTCTGAAAGTGCGTCGTAACCCCTCACGCACCATCGAGTGCCAACAACAGGTCCGGTGATGCGCATGGCCATCGCTACAGCGCTGTACATCTGGCGGCCGAAACTGCGCAAAACCCCCTAGGCAACTACTGGTACCAGACCCCCCAACTTAAGGCGGGCTCGTGGAGGTTACTGTGGCGTCCGGCTATTCAGTCAAGCCACTCAAGCCTGTACAGGTCCTCCCAAAAGAGCTATCGCAGGTTAACCTACAGGTGCCCTAAATTTTCAAGAGTAGCGTTTAGGGCTCCCCGTCCCTGTCACAATTAGAGACGAGTATACTCCAAGACCCCCATTCCAATTCTTGAGGCCCCTATATCAAACACACACGCCGGTGGTAAAACTGGCCACCCTCGCCCATCGGGCGGAGAGAAGTGGCTGCAGATCACTGAAGCGCTTTGACACTTCGCTTGGGGTTTAGGGCTTTAGCGGTTTTAGGCTCTAGGGTTTTCGAATTTAGGGTTTGGGGGTTTTGGGGTTTAGGCTTTACGATCTAGGGCTGTAGACCCTACGGTAACCTAAAGCATGGCCAATGGAAGCCTTGAATATGGGGTTTAGGTCTCATTACGGTTGGGTTTAGGGTTTAGGGTTGAGGGGGTCATTACGAGGCGAATAAACTGGACCACGTTACCCACCGTGCCAAGAACGTGCGGCTTAGCGTTGAGGCCATATGCGGTTGCAAGCTGGAACGAAGCTTAAATCGTCCGGCTTGCACGAGCAACTCACACATTCCCTAAACCCCAAAAACGTGCGACCCTAGCTCCACTGCCTTGGGAACCATGAGATTCAAGGCTCCAGCAGGGTAAATGGCAAGCATGAATATTGGTCATTATGAGGCGAGTAAGATGGACCACGTTACCGACTATGCCATGAATCTGTAGTTCAGAGTGGAGGGCACATGCGGTTGCAAGCTGAACGACACTTAAATCGTCCGGCTTGCACGTGCAACTCTCATTCATCCCCTAAACCTACTAAACACTGCACCCTGGGCCCCCCTCGGGCCACATGTGCAAGGCGACAGATGGATGCTTCCCGAGCCCGCACCCAGAAGCAGCTTTTCCTTGCTTTTCCTTTTGGTTTAGGGTTTAGGGTTTAGGGTTTAGGGTAATTTAAGGAAGATTTGGGGGGTGCCAATGAGCTCAAGCCGTCCGCAGTTCAAAGCTTTCGCGGCACACAGGGCAGGCAGATGAAGCCGACGAGCCGGACAGGACCCAGCTTTCAATGCCTCGGGAAGCGGGCGGGGCCTTGACCTACCAAAGCCTACTCTTTTGTAAGGTCCCTAAACCCTAAACCCTAAATCCTAAACCGTAAACCCATATTATGATTTCTAATGAGAAGCTACAAGAAAGTAGGTTATGGTAGCTTAAGGTGTACTTCCCTACATGGGTCTGATTAGGTCCTTACCACAGGTATGAAAGCCCCTCCTCCCTACCCTCCTCACTCAGGGTCCTTATGATTCCCTCTGATACGGATCATACTAATCAGGGTCCATGCCTAAACCCTAAACCCTAAACCCTAAAACCCTTAAACCACAAACCCTAAAACCCTAAAACCCTAGAACCCTAAAACCCTACAGCCCATGCTTGGGTCTTTCTTCAGCTCCCACAGGCTCTTCCAGGTAAACTCACGGAAGACAGCTCTGCACCGCGGTCTTATACGATGAGCATTAATTAGGGCAGTTCTCTAAATTAGGGCCCCTTTTAGGATCCTTTTTATAAGAGTGGGGGACCTAAACCCTAAACCCTAAACCCCTAAAAAGGGACTCTAATTTAGAGAACTACCCAATAGCTGGTCTTGCCAAACTGTGGGCCGGGACGTTCGCGGGAAGTTTCTTCAAGCCGGGCCCCTTAGGGTTTAGGGTTTAGGGTTTAGGGGGGTTTAGGGTTTAGAGTTTAGGGGGGTTTTGGGGTTTAGGGTTTAGGGTTTAGGGAACCTGCCTATGTCCATGAAGAAGATAACACATAATATGAACCATGCGTCACTAGCCACTAGCCAGGTCATTCTGGGCCATAGGCCTTTTTTTACCAAGCCGTCTTACCATTTTGTAGGCCTCGTAGGCTTACGACTGCTTGACATGTGTTGAGATTGAGGGATCGCTGCACCGACCCCCGAGAAGCCAAGGGGCATTTTCTGTGAAAGGTATGTCCACACTTGAGGACTGCTGTCTCACTGCAGAGTTGGAAATCCTCTAAGCAACAGACACAGGTGCCGCTGCGCACCACCGGAACGGCAGGCAAGATGGAGACCGCGCTCCCTTTTGCCAGTGTCTGGTTCCCACAGGCGTAGGCTGTGTGGAAGGCGGATACATCCGCACCCAACTGCTGGTATGTGCAGGATGCCCAGATTAAGCATCGGCTGCCCTGGCTGGCCTCACTTGGCGCGCTCTCTCTAGTCCTGGAAGAAAGTCCCCACCCCGCAAAGCTGCGAAGACCTGGCAGCATATCTGCCTGAGACGAACTCCCATCGACACTCGAGCTGTCTCGATCTACGGTGCTCCGAGCGTTTGAACGGCAGGATTCGGTCAATGCATGCAACATGGACCCAAAGAGGACCACCACGCCTCCATACAGCAGCAGCATGGCCAGAAGCTTCCCATGGTTTTCGTCAACTTGCACTGCAAGGAAGGAGTCTCCAGTGTAAATCAGCACGGCCAAAGAACCCAAAGCCACCCAAGCCACGGTGAGCTTTGCGGAACCATTGCCGCAACTTCTGCGGCCCTGGAACGCACGCGCCATGCCGGTCCCGGAATGTTGGCTTACAGCCTCGGGCCGCCTGAATGCTCTGTGCTTGGAGGTTCATGAGGGTTTAGGGTTTAGGGGTAGTTATAAGTGGGAATGATAAGTCCCCTAATATAACCTTATATAGTTACCCTACTTATAACCCTACTTTCCAAGGTTGAAACCATGGGTCCGTAGTATGGGCCCTTAACCCTGGGATCCTTATACACCTACTATATACCCTATATGTACCCTTCAGGGTCCCTAGAAAGGCCCAAGGGTCCATACTAGAAGCCCATACTTCTAACCTCAGATACTTATAACTACCCATGAACCTCCAAGTGGGGGCCAGGTCCTCTTGATACAACCCCTCTGCAACCCGTGGCCCCTCGACAAGTCTAGTAGAGAAGTCCCCAAACCCTGTTCTAATTCTTGTTGAGGACACTCTATCCTAAACCCTAAACCCCCCTAAACCCTAAACCCTAAACCCTAAACCGTTAAACCCCTAAGCCCTAAACCCGAAACCCACTATTTCAATTTAAAATCGCTTTTGCACCCCGGAATCTGAGCTCGGCTAGGCCTGAAAGCCCGAAAATCACCTGAAGAAGGTCATGGGTTTCTGGGTTTCTGGGTTTAGGGTTTGGGGTTTGGGGTCTCGGTTTCAGGTTTAGGGTTTAGGGTTTAGGGTTTAGGGTTTAGGGTTTAGGGTTTAGGGTTTAGGATTTAGGGTTTAGGGTTTAGGGTTTAGGGTTTCGGTTTAGGGCTTACCCTAAGGCTCATGGACCCCCATAGGGAAAGCCCAAACCTTCGCCCCCAAAGCCCAAACCTTCCCCTAGAAAGCCCATAACAGCAATAAGAGCCTTAGGGCAGGGTTTAGGGTTTAGGACTTCCTGGTATGCTTCAGCTGCTGTATGTAGAACGCTCCGATACCTCTGCCTGAAACTGGCCATAGCACTGACCGATGGCATCCGACTTATGATTCTAATCATGCCGCATTTTTTACAATACCAGAATGGGGATGTATAAGGGTTCCATTACGGGATCTATAAGGCTTCCGTTAGGGTTTAAGTTACCATGATGAGGATATATAGCAAAAAATAGTCGCGTTTTAAAGAAAGCCTTGCAAATTAGGCCCTGGTCTCGTGCCCCTGTTACAAGAGCCCCTAAACCCTAAACCCTCAACCCTAAACCCTAAACCCTAAACCCTTAACCCTAAACCCAACCCTAAACCAGGAGAGACGCACTGCTCCAGGGGTCCCAGGTCAGAGAACTGCGGTTCATTATATAAATCCTGCATTAAACCATAATAAGGATTAGGGTTTAGGGTTTAGGGTTTAGGGTTTAGGGTACTTTAAGGCAATGCAGGATTTATGTCATCAACCGTACCTTAAACCAGAAGGTCCTATAGAACCCGTTTAAGAAACTTTAACGCAGCTTGTTGAACCGATCGCCGAGTGAAGGTCTCGTGTTCCGCGCGGCCATCGCTTAGAAGCGCTGTACATACATAATGTGGCGGCCCATGCTGCGCAAAATCCCTAGGCAACGAGCAAGAGAAGCCAGTACTGGACTCTCTCACTGCACCATCAAGGCTGTACAAGACCTTGCACGATCGTGTGGAATAACAGCACTGTAAGTAAAACGGTAGACAAATTCAAACATCGCGGGGGGAACCTGGAGGAGCCCTAAATCAGTAGACGGAACACGCATACCCGTGGCAGAGACTGGACACAAAGAGACGTGGCTTCAGATCGGTCAAATTGGCATAAACTGCGTTCGGCTTAATATCGGAGTCTTAATAATCGGAATAAGGGTTTGGTGTCTATTATATTGTAGTAATTATATAAGGAACCCCCAAAGCCCTCTTCTGATTATAAAGGCCCCTTTTTCAAGGCTTAGAGCTACGGCTTTGAGGTCTAGGCCTTGTGGCTTGTCCTGCTAGGGGTGGCGCTTTGGGCTTGGGTTTAGACTGTTGAGATTCGGACGGAGGGTTTCAGGTTGAGGGTTTAGGGGTTTAGGCTTAGGGGTTGAGGGTTTTGGGGTTTAGGGTTTAGGGTTTAGGGTTTGGGGTTTGGGGTTTGGGGTATAGGGTTAGGTTTAGGGTTGAGGGTTTAAGGTTGAGGGTTTAGGGGTTTAGGTTTAGGGGTTTAGGGCTCAGGGTTTAGAGGCTTCTCCCTTCAGGCGTCTCAGGTCTTCTCCCTTCTGGGGCTAGCCGAGGTAAGAAATCTGAAAGACATGCCTTATCCTTAGGGTTTAGGGTTTAGGGTTTAGGGTTTAGGGTTTAGGGTTTAGGGTTCTTACCCTTACCCATAACTCCAACCCGAAACCCCGCTGCCCAAGGTTCGAGGGGTCTCAGGGTGTACGCTCCGGAATCATGCGCAAGTGGAAGGCTTCAATAAAAGTCTTTAGGTAACAAGGAACATCGGCCACCCTCTCCCCATATATATATATATATATATGTATATATGTATATAAACATATTACTCTTATATATATATATATACATACACTGTTTGGGGCTCCTCTGAAAATTGGCAGCCCCTCCAGCAAATCTTCAAATTTGCTGAACTTCTCGAAGTTCAGACTTGGGACCGCTGCAATACGACTATACAACTATCAGTGGCAAGTTGAACGAAGCTTACGTCGTTCGGTTTGCACGAGCGGTTTAGGGTTTAGGGCATACAGTGGCAGCTTCTGCTTCACTTTGTGAGCCCTATGCAGCGGGAACACCTCTTCTCGCCGGAAGAGCCTTCCCGCGAGCCACATGCCCAAGCCAGCATCGAAGGGATGGTTTCCAAGCCACCACCAGCTATGCCTGAGAACCGAAAGGAGGGACCCTTCACAAGATGCTCCCCGAAACGAAGATCCGAAAAATCGCAAAGCAAACAGGGACAGTAAGGCTATCTTGGGGAAGGTCCTGTGCATACAAACATACGTACATACATACATACATAAACACATACTCACACACACACACACATACACACATATAGTTTCGTCGCACTTGATCAGGCGGAGGATGCGGCGGAGTACCGAACAGTGCATTTTACGTGGCCTGGCTGGCGGAAGAATTAATCCACGGGACTAAAATTACTAGTGCTATAATCATGTTCCGGCCTGAGGACCATGGTGCAGGATTAAATATAATAGGGTTTAGGGTTTAGGGTTTAGGGTTTAGGGTTTAGGGTTTAGGGTTCCGGACGGAGGACTGTGGTAGCAGTCGACGGGGAAAGGGGTTTTGCAGGGTGATCAAGACCAACGTGCGAGAGTACGACGACCTGTCGTCCTGCTGCGGTATGTATATACATGACATGTGCATGTGTGTTTATACCGACACCTGGATCTAAATCAATCTAAATCTATACCTATGCCTATAGTCTATAGTTTTATCTAAACCTACATCTATATCTGTGTGATTGCTTGTTGCTTTGGGTCTTCCTTTAACAGGACCCATATGGGGGGGGGCATACTAGCCAATGAACTCACACCGTCCGCAGCTCCAAACTTTCGCGGCACACAGGGCATGCACCAGCAGCCGACGAGCCGGAGAGGACCCAGCTTTCAATGCCTCACATGTGGGGCTTCTGACAATCGCAGTGCCCGAATCAAGTTTCCCTCTATTACGGATCCTTACATTATACGGTCTATACTAGGGTCCCATATTTCCTGAATGTCCCACATGCACTTCAAGCTATCCTGCTACGTAAACCTCTGGAGTGAATAGCTCTGAACGTTGGTCGTACTGGAGGAGCAACCGTCGTCCAGAATCTAAGAAGTTTCCGGAAGCAGACTCCGAAACTGTCTAGAAAAACAGCCCGCAGTCATAGCCACGAGCCGAAGCATGCTGAGTCATGTACCAAGCCTTCCTGCTACTATGCAATCTAATGAGGTGCGTCCTCAAGACCTGGTCAGATAAAACCCTAAACCCTAAAGCCCTGAAACCGACTCCAGCAGCCAAGGGGCATTTTTTGTGAAAGGTATGTCCACACTTGAGGACTGCTATCGCGCTGCCGGGTTGGAAATCCTCCAAGCAACAGACGCAGGTGCTGCTGCGCACCACCGGAACGGCAGGCAAGATGGAGACCGCGCTCCCTTTTGCCAGTGTATGGTTCCCACAGGCGTAGGCTGTGTGGAAGGCGGATACATCCGCACCCAACTGCTGGTATGTGCAGGATGCCCAGATGAAGCATCGGGAGCCCTCGCTGGGATTCTGATGGGAGCTGCGACGAACCGGCAACACATGTCCCTGAGACCAACCCCATTCGTAACTCCAGCTGTCCTGATCTACGGGATCTACGGTGCTCTGATCATTTGAGCGACAGGACCATCCTGCAAATGCCTGAATCATGATCATGGCACCGATCAGCACAAACACACTCGAAGACAACAGCAGTATAGCCAGCGGCTTACCATTGCTGTGGTAAACTTTCTCGGATGCTGAGAGGAAGGAGTCTCCGGCGTAAACCACCACGGCCAAAGAGCCCAAAACCAGCAGAGAGAGCGTGAGCTTCTCCGCATGCTCGTGGCAGCTTCTTGGTCGTTGCGAAGCAAGTGCCATGTCGGGATAAGGAAGGACGAAATTCACCGATGACCTTGCTATCGCTCCTTGGAAGCTTGTCCTGAAGCCTCGAGCCGCCAAATTGCTTTGTGGAGGCCAGGTCCTCTCTCCACGAAAAGCCCTCATGGTCTTTTGCAATGGAATGCGTAGGGCTTTTGGGTTCAGTTCGGTTCCATATCCTTTCCAAAATCACTGGTCTCCGACGTACCTTCTTCGATGGCCCGTGAGGATTCCAGGAGCCGGAACGACCCCTCCAACACCTCTACACCCCGCAAGCCTGTGAATACTGGGACTCAATCGTGACACACGAAGCTCTGCACTCCAATTCTAACACTGGAGTTTCAGAAAACGGTACCTTATTTTGGGGTCCTTATAATAGGGATCCTATTAATTAGGGTACTATATTAGTGTCCCCTATTTTCGGAAACCCCCACACCTTCCGCAATTCAGTTCACAGCCCCTCCTCCCGCTCGGAGACATCAGGATGCTCCACCCTGGGTGCAAGCGCGGAGGGTTTAGGGTTTAGGGTTTAGGGTTTCGTTGTCGAATTCTGCTCATTCTTCTATCAATGAAGTTGCTGGTGCTAAATTAGAGGAAACTACAGGCGGGGAGTTTAGGGTCTATAGGGCTTCTATAAGGCTTCCATAAGGTATATAGACCTTCTATAAGGCTCCTATAACGGTAACTACCCACCTGAAAATGTCCTAGACTAAACCCTGTTTCTCGGCAATGGTGCTCCTCTTCCCGATAGTGCCAGCCAGCAACCTTTGCCTAGCACCACGTCGCGGAAGCCCTGACACACAAAAGAACCCTTCAAGTGAAACTAACGAAAACCTCAAGTGTAACACAAGAGCTCACATAATGCCAATATTACACAGTATTTGCGGGGTTGCTTACTATAACTACAGCAGAATATACCCGAGAACCCGGTTCTAATCATGAGGGCCCCGATATGGTAGAACCCTTACAGTAATACGTATTGGCACCCCTTGAGAGGAGCCGTCAAGAGAAACCTTATTCTAATTCCTACTTGTACTTGTCCAGTATCCTAGGGAACTAAAGCTAAACCTTTCGGAGCATATTGGGAATATAAAGCGATTATAGTATCCAAAAACTCTAAAGGTTACCTACCCTACAACTAGGAATTTAGTACTAAAACCCTAAACCCTAAACCGCTGAACCCCTAAACCCTAAACTGCTGAACCCCCAAACCCTAAACCCCTAAACCCGAAACCCTAAACCCCTCAACCCCAAACCCTAAACCCCTTAACCCTAAACCCTAAACCCTAAACCCCTACCCCTAAACCCGTAAACCCTAAATCCCTAAACCCCAAACCCTAAACCGAGCCGTAGGCTTCTGGAAACCCCTCTCCAAGCCTAGCAACCCCAACCCTAAACCCTAAACCCTAATCTCTGGATCCTAAACCCCTAAACCCTGAACCTAAACCCTAAACCCCAAAACCCAAAACCCTAAACCCCCAAACCCCAAACCCTAAACCCCTAAACCCTAAACCCTTTTTTTTGAACCCAGGCTCTTTGCAACCCTAAACCCCTAAACCCCAAACCCTAAACCCCTAAACTCTAAACCCTAAACCCCTAAACCCTAATTTAGTACTACTGGACTTTTCAAGCCCTCTCCGGGCCTGGCAATGTTGCGAAAGGCGGCCCGGATCTCCTTCCTCGGTGAGGGTCGGTGGTGGATGTCTCGGGCGTTTTGGGGGGGCGGTTTAAGGGTTTAGGATTTAAGTTTAGGGTTTAGGATTTAGGGTTTAGAGTTTAGGGGGGGCCTTAATAATTGGAATAGGGTCTTCGGGTTCCTTAAAGCATACTTATAATAATTAGCCCCGAAAAAATATAGGTAATTATTGAGGCCCCCATATTACGGCTTTCGAGGTTTAGGGTTGAGGGCTTAGGGTTTAGATGAGTTTTGGGTATGTGATCTTTTGTGCCACTTGGCAGGAGCGGTTACAAAGGTGGGCTCCTTCTCACATCACTTTGTCGACTGCTTTGTCCCAACGACCGCCACTTCAGTTCAACCGAAAAAGAAGCAGGCGAGCAGATCTGAGCAGGTATAGGGCGAAAGCTCGATTGCTTACCCACAGCCGGCCCTGGGCCCCCCCATTAGCCGGTGAAGCCCAAACCCAAAACCCTGAACCCTAACCTCCAGCAAACCTAACACCCTAAACCCTAACCCTAAACCCTAAACCGTGAACATGAACCCCCAAACCTCAACTCTTGGCTCTGGCATTCTCACTTCCTGCCTGTCGGCTTCCTCTGGGTATGGGTGCATGGCAGTAGCTTCACTTTACAAAGCCAGTTCAAGGCTTTGGGTTTAAGGGGTTGGAGGTTTAAGATTTAGAGCTCAGTTTTCAGGGTATCGTTCTTAAGCCCTAATTAACCTCCAATCCTCGCAACCCTCACGCATCAACCCCAAACCCTAAACCCAAAACCTTACTGGCCCCACTTAAGGAATCTGGGTGCCTAAGCAAGTAGAGACTTACGCGTCGTAGCCACGATTATCATTCCCTTATATTCGCAATACAGATAATTGATCCTAACCCCAAAACCCCTAACCCCTAAACCCGAAACCTTAACCTTTCTTACTGCGCGCACTGATCGCCGAAGTAGAAGCTGAAAGGGCGCTCCATAGGCAGAACAGAGGCCTGACTAGTTCGAGTAGGGTTCTGGGTTTAGGGTTTCGGGTTTCGGGTTTAGCGTCTGGGGGTTCAGGGGTTTGGGGTTTTTGGGTGCAGGGTTTAGGGTTTAGGGTTCAGGATTTCGGGTTTAGGGTTTAGGAGTATACGCTACTTCTAGTAAGGGCCCCGAGACTGAACCCTAACCTTGAAAACCCCAGTAGATCCCCTACAGGAGCCCTTTCATACTACCCTAAACCCTAAACCCCTAAACCCTAAACCCTAAACCCCCAAACCCTAAACCCTACACCCTACACCCTACACCCCCAAACCCTAAACCCCTAAACCCTAAACCCCTAAACCCGTTCCTACTGCGAAACCCTGCGATGGTTCTGACCGAGGATCTTGGTGCACTCCGGGTCATCGATGCCAAGGAGATCAAAGGGCTCCTGACGGTTTATCTTGGGCTTAGGGTTTAGGGTTTAGGGTTTTAGGGCTCAGGGGACTTTGAAATTAGGATTGATGAGTGAGGCAACTATACTTCCTTGTACTAACCCCAATTAGGGTAGACCTTACTTACTAACTCCCGCGATTCTTGAGGTAACGAAAGGATCAGGGGACGTAATTCGCAAGTAAGCATAATATAGGGTTCTACATGGGTTCGACAAGAGCTCTCAAGGAGTTCTTTCAGTGTCCTCTAAGTGCTCGTGGGCGTTCTATGAGGGCTTTAGGTCGTATTTAGATAGGATCCGGGGGCTGAGTGGGAGGGTTTCGGGTTTAGGGTTTAGAGGGCTGAGTGTGATACACGTACAGTTTTTGAGGTTTCAAGTCCTTACAAGCATAGCTACCTTACGTAACAGCCCCACTTACTGCGTTCCCTGATCCACTGGGCAGCTGTAAAAGGGCTTCTAAAGGTGCCCCAGTAAACCAGTAAAAGTTTCTATACGGGTTAAGGTAAGTGTTAGTGTTGGGGTTTAATGTTTAGGAGTTTAAGTCTCTAGAGGTGTAGGGGTCTACTAGGGAGATGTCTTCCAAGGCTCTACAGACCTCAAATTCAATCTGCGACTTCATTCCCAAATTCTCCCGTGTCAAAAACAAAATAACTCCTAATCCAAAGCCGTAGCCTTAAAGCTCCAGGCTAGACCGGGCTGAACCTCACACCCCCATGCCGAAAACCAAACCCGAAACTGCTGAAACCCTGAACCTCACCAGAGATTCCAACCCCCCAACCCCAAAGCCCCTTTGAAGGCCGGGCAGCGGAGTCTACACTCATGGGGTTCAGGGTTTAGGTTGAGGAGACGAGACTTGAAGCTCAGGGGCTTTGAGGCTCAGTGAATCCCCTCAGTTCGAAGTGTCTCAGAACCTACAGCCCGAAGCCTCTTAGTTTCGGAGCGTCTCAGTGTGGCTTAGGGTTTAGGGTTTAGGGCTTAGAGTATAGAATTTTGGGTGCAGGATATTGGGGAATCAAGGCTTTTTTTTTTTTTTTGGGGGGGGGGGGGGAGGGG
>CAJNDV010033279.1:0-21336 GCA_905221635.1 Symbiodinium sp. CCMP2456
AGGGTTTAGGGGTTTAGGGTTATAAACTCTGAAAGCGTGCGTTCTGGGTCGTCAAGGGCTTCAAGGCTTTGGGTTCATGCGGCCAGGGCCTTGTCTTGCTTCAAGGTCTTGCGAGACGGTGGCAGGGATTGGCATTTCGCCTAAACTCTCAAATTCCTAGCCTTAACTCGCGATGCCTACGCCCTGCAGCGATCGAGGGCGAATGACGGACCGGGGAGGAAGTTGTAGACTCTAGAGGTCGCGCATCGGATTTCCATGCAAGACTTGAACAGCACCGGCTGAGCAATCATGGTGTTTTGTTTGCCATCTTGTAGCGTTGCTATTCCTGTTTTCGGAGTTCGCAACGTTGCGGAAGACTGCTGCATGCATGAGTGCCCGTGCTTGCTTTGATCGGCAGAAGCAGCGCTAAGATTTGTTGCTTTCGGGCCTGGGATTAATTAGCTTAGGATGTACCTACAGTCTCCATTGTAGTTCCTTTTTCTTGGCTTAACTCACCTTTTTAATTTAGGATCCTATAAGCCTTAAGCCCCATTAAACCCTAAAGCCTAAAACCCCAAAAAGGAATTACAATGGAGACTACAATAGAGACGCTGGGGTTTGGGTCTGGGCTCAGGGGTTGCCTACCCTACCATTTGCTTGGGGTATCTACTTTTCTATATAAGAGGCTCTAACCGTAAAAAGGTACCTTAAGCAAGGAATAGGTTATGAGCTTCTAGGTATACCATAGAACCCTACTATAGACGCCTTATAGAACCCAAAACCCTTAAAGGAACCCCGTTCTGATCATTAAGGCCCCTTTATTGCTTATAGCAGGGTACGAGCCTCTGGAATAAACACTAAAACAGAAACCTTAAACCTTGTAAAGAACCCTTTAAGGGAGCCCCCTCGAGGATCCCTTTAAAGGATGCCTATAGATCCCGAAACCCTAAACCCTAAACCGATCCCTATAGATTCCTTGTACAACCCCTTAAAGGATCCCTATAGACCCCTAAGCCCTAAACCCCAAACCCTAAACCGATCCCTATGGATCCCTTGTAGAGCCCCTCAAGGAGCCGAGAGTTTTAGTCCAGGGTTTGCAGCGCTGCTCAGGTCACCGATGCGCTGCCCGACTACGTCCCGGCAGATCCCAAGCATCCAAACTGGCTCCCAGAGAAAGACGAGGCAGACTACGGAATGAGGTGCTTCGGACTTTTCGGGAATCTGGGCTTTAGCTTGGGTCTGGGGCTTTTGGGCTTTGCCACTATATTTTCGGCCGTTTTTTGCTGGCATACTTGAATTATCTTGCATTCATGTAGTTTGAAGTTTTAGCATCTGCATTTGAACATCTCCTGGTTTTTGTCATGCTCTTGTTCAGATGAGCTCCCCTGTTTAGTTCCTACATGATCACGCTTTGTCATGCTCTAACATACCCCTGAAACCCAAGTCATCGTCCCCCGTTGTCAGCCGCAGTCCGCTGCCAGGACTGCCTTCCGCCAGAGGGCACTCTCTTGAAGGTGCCCCTGGAGTCCAAGGCGCTGCGCTAGGGGTTTAGGGTTTAGGCTGAGGGTTTAGGGGTTTAGGGTTTAGGGATCAAAAATTTATCGCCCATGGAAGCTTGTCGAGCATGAATTAAGGTGAATAGCAGCTCGCTGGGAGACTCCAGACTGATGAACGCCTTTCCCTAAAGAAAGATGATAACAGGCATCTGTATCTTAGGGCCGTTGAAAGGAGAGGCCTTATAAATCAGTAAGTCAGTGAGATCAGTCTCAGGGTTCGACATTGTTCGAGGCTCCAAGTCCCGCAGCTCGGTTAGGCTTCGAGAGATTTCGGAAAATTCGACTGGACGGTCTTGCAGTTGCGGATAGTTGCCGTATATGTACTTATGCCCTAAACCCTGAAACCCAATGCCAAAGCCTTAGACCCAGATCCCTACACTGCCTGAAATCCTGCCATGTAGTTCACTAGGAACCCGGCGGCAGAAGATGCCAAAATAGCAGCCGTTGTAGTGGCCCTTAAAAGAACCCATTATAGGTTTCAGGTGTTTTGGTAAGTGGATCTATCCGGCTCAAGACATTTCAGTTCTGTCCGAGCTAGATGGCCAAGCAGGTGGCTGGACCGATGGGCATCAGGGATCGCAATCTAGAGAGCAGGTCTGAGCACGCTTATGCAGGCGCACAGTAGCTTGATAACGCAATACATATTCCCAAACATTCAGCTCGCGTCCATGACATGTCGGATCGGCTCCCACGTGCTGCAAGTCGGGCCGAGTGAGGATGTCAAGCTTATGGTGCCCGCCAACGACCTTCTGGGCACGGGCAGGCTGAAGCAAAGGCTGAAGGAAGAGGGATATTTGTACTTACAGGACCCGGGTGCTAATAACTCACATGGAAAAATATGGTTTCTACATGATTGTACACAATCTCCTTCTCATGGCGTCTTGTTGAACTACCTGACATAGCATCCCCCTGTTGACATGATCCCCTCAGGAGGTTCTGCCCTTGGACTTGGTGTCAGCTGCCCGGAAGGCAGTTTTAGCCAGCCTGGAGGATGCTGGCATGATCTTGGAGGGCACGGATGGTTGTCTGAACCCAGAAACACAGGGAGGCACAGACCTTGGAGCGTAACTTAGTATTTACGGTTCCTGTTCGGTGTGTCATGTCTCCTCTTAGGTGCGACAAGGAAGGACAATTATTAGTTATTTTTACGCTATAGCATACTATAACCTACCAGATTACACCCAAGTATTTATAGCACGATAATGTGTATATATATATATATATATGTGTATGTATATATATATATAATATGTATAAATAAATAAATAAATAGATAAATATATATATATATATATATGATATAATATATACATATACAATATATATATATATAGATATAGATATAGATATAGATATAGATATAGATATAGATATAGATATAGATATCACCCCAGGACCAAGGTGCGGTGCCTGCGCAGTTGGCAAGCTGCACCGAGATGCTCTCCCTGGTTGAGAGCGAGTCTCTGAAAGGACTGATGGCTGAAGCCCTGGGATGCGATGAGTTCGATGCCAAAGGAGTGAGAACTTTGGATTACAAGTGGCTCCGGGCTGTGGGTTTGGGGGAGAACAGTGGCTTCCACACAGACTCGGTGTACCTCAACAAAGGAAGCCGCAAAGGATTGACTTGCTGGATTCCACTGGGAGATGTCGATTTTCAGATGGGGGGACTTTGTGTTGTAGGTGGCTCACATTCCGCAGAGTCCTATAAGAAGGTTCGAGAGACCTACTCTGAGATCGATGTGGACACGGCTGGGATCCATGGAACGGGGTGGTTTACTGAAGATGTTCGGGAAATTCTGGCATACCGATGTCCCCTTCTGACCTCTGCATTCCAACTGTCCGACGTCGTCATCTTCCGCTTAGACACAATGCACGGATCGCTGTCAAATCACAGTGATCCACCCAAGGTGCGCCTGTCGTGTGACACGCGCTGGTATGCAGCAGATGATGCAGACGGGGTAGATCCCAGGTACATGGGAGAGAAGCCATGTGGCACTGCATCGTGGTGGGTGAATCGGCACAACAAGGACCTGTTCCCTGTATCCATGGAGGAAGCAAAGTGCAAGTGGGGTGTGCGACCTCCATGCGCCTCAGCTGACTAATATTTCTATCATAGTATATTGTGACATATTACACGATGTCAGATTATGTAATATAATATAATATCATAGTTTATTCTATCGTATTCTCGTACACTATAGTTGACTCTTAGCTGCGGCCCTGCCTTGGCCATCGTCGAAAAGATGCAAGAGTGGCCCGAGTCTCACACATCAGGACTGGCAAGGCAGCCGCAGACGGTTTAGGGTTCAGGGTTGACGGGCCGCAAACCCCGCCCGCACCATTTTCGTACTAAGCCGCAAACTGTAAACCCCTTTCACATCCCATGCCAAGGATGCAGACTAACGCCAACATGCGTAACGGGCTCGACATCTGAACACTAAGTTAGTTTTTGGGGGTTCAAGGCTCGATTACCTCATGGGGAAGATCAGGAACCATAGTATGAGCCTATTTTGTTTCAGTGATCCCCGTCCTGAAGGATAGCAGGCCTGCCTCTTCAGAGGACCTGGCCCCGAGATCAAAGCAGCCATCCTCCATCCCAAAACCTCGCTGCAAAAGAACCCCGGGAAAGTACGGTAATAGGGTTTAGGGTTAGGGTTTAGGGTTTAGGGTTTAGGGTTTAGGGTTTAGGGTTTAGGGTCCCAACCCTTCAGCCCCAGATATCGCAAATCTTCCTAAACCCTGCACCTGAAATCCTAAACCCGGTACCTTAAGCCTACCCTCAACCCTAAACCCTAAACCCGAAGCCCTAGACGCAATACCCTGAACCCTTCCAAATCCTGGTGCCGTTTCCCCCCTGGGGCCAGGTCATTAGCACTGGCAAGGGCTTTAAGGCCGAAAGACGATGTCCTTGCTTGCACTCCCTTGGGGTCCATGTACTCATCTAGTAACTACTTTGGCCCGAAAGTACTACTTTCAAGCATAAGTGTATACTGTATGAATATGGGTACATGGACCGTATATACGGCATGTTTGGATGAGGGTTTTGGGTATGCATATTGTTGAGGATTTGGGGTTTCTTTCGGCTAGGGCTATGGGTCTCATGCTGTTTCTTTTTTAGAGGTAGCGGAATTATGATTCGAGCTTGCAGATGTGACTGTCTTGTGTAGGTAGAAGCCAGACTGATTCGTAATGGCCTTTCCTCGGGGTGCTTTCAGATAACTCAGCGTAGTCTATCTATCACGGCCCGGAGGTTCAGGGATTACAGTGCTGTGCAGCCGCGTACTGAAACGACATCTGAGCTAAGGATCTGCGTTAGTACTACAGTGGCATCAGAGTCCTTAGTCGCCTTAGTCCAACCACACACGAAGTTGCTCCAGAACCCAGCAAGACACCTCTGTTACAGCGAGGGGCTTTGCACGTCACAGCCCTGCCAAGTTTCATTCGGTCGTGGTTCAGAGCTGGGGTGTTAGAAGAGTTCGACGGCTTTGGCTGCGAGCTTCGAGTTCAGCGCTTTGGGGTTTGGGCTCCACGCGATAACAAAGATCCCGAATCAGAATCATGCGCAATGCGGGGGCCTCAGCAATGAGAATAGCATCCCAGGCACTCTTGTTGTAGGTGTTCGATAATATACCACCGAAACATATGCTGGATTTGCTAAAGGCCCTTAGGGTATCACAAGCAGACGGCTGTTGAAGCAATTGCTCATCTGTAGGATCTGAGCAGAAGGATTCTTACTCCGAAGCCTTGCGAGACTTTGCACTGGAAGTGTCAAGCAGCAAAACCCTATGGTTTAGGGTTTAGGGTTTAGGGTTTAGGGTTTAGGGTTTAGGGTTTAGGGTATAAACCCTAAACCCTCAAGGCCCATGCGAGCCTTCAGGGCATCTGATTCTCAAGCCCCTTGCAGAGCATATACTTCTCAGATCCTAGAGACCAGCCTTGTAGCCGACCCCAACCCCTTAACCAAAAGCCTCAAGTCCGAAACCCATAAAGCAAAGAGGTGGTGGATGACTGTATCGGACCAAACAACTGCTTCCTGGTGGCAGCCCCTTCTACATTCACGGGATTCTGCATAGAAGGGCCTTTGACGTTCCTTTGCTCTCGGCGGTTTGTTTTGTAGAGTAAGCTTCATGAGGTTTTTTTTACTGCGCCTTGCTTGTTTTACATCACTTCGACATGGTGCCACCTGCTTGCGGTCTCTGCAAGGCTTCGTCGATGGTCGCATACCAACACCTGTCAAAGATTCATTCTGACCCTACATATCCTAAATGAGACCAGGCCAAACCTCTGTGTTTTCCCAAAGCGCAAATCCTGGGTTCCTACTTGGATAGTCTTTCAGACCGAAACCATTAAACCATAAAGGCTTAGACTTTGTTCTCCTTGGTTATTTCCAAGCCCAAGATCTGTTCACTAGAACCCTAAACCCTAAACCCTTAACTCACCCGGGAACCGTCGCCAGAAACCTAGAGCAGAATCCACAACCTTAATTACATTGGGCTCTGTTCTTAGAGGAGGGCTTCGGAGCACCTTATACATAAAGGGACTATAATAGGGTTTAGGGTTTAGGGTGTGCTTCTAGTCGATTTTTGGGACCCTGTATTAGCAAAGCTCATCGTGGACATCCCCAGACCCTAAACCCTAAACTCTAAACCCTAAACCCTAAACCCTAAACCCAAAACTCGCTTGTCTATGGCCCAGTGCTCTTGGCTTGCCCCGACCCTGAAACCTTCACCCGTCTGCCCTCCTAACAGCCCCAAAACCCACCCTAAGAGAGAACTAAATACGCTTTGTATGCTTGGAGTCTTAGGGTAAAGCCCCCTGAACCCTAAACCCCTAAACCCTCAAACCCTACACCGAGAGGATCTAAGCCAGAGCCTTAACTCAAAGAGGCCAAGTAAGAGTATAGTATATACTTTTGGGGGCCCAAGTAGTTACTGTGTATATAAGAGGCTGCCATAATGATACTTGGACCCTGTGGGTAAGTGCACCCAGACCGAGCCTCGAAAGACGCATAGCCATTACGGGCCAAGCAGCGCAGCGAAGGGGGACCTCTGCCCCCCAAAGCGGCCGCTGCAGTCAGTAGTAGAGAAGTAGCTCCGAGACTCAGTCTAGGGGAGAAGCACGAGTTGCAACGAACAGTTGAGTCATGATGAGAATGCGTAGGTTGTAGTGGTAGTGGTCGTAGTAGTGGTCGTAGTAGTCGTAGTAGTAGTCGTAGTAGTAGTAGTAGTAGTAGTAGTAGTAGGCTAGTAGTAGTAGTAGGCTAGTAGTAGTAGTAGTAGTAGTAGTAGTAGTAGTAGTGGCCGTGGTGGTGGTGGTGGTGGTAGTAGTGGTGGTAGTGGTAGCAGCAGCAGTAGCAGTAGCAGTAGCAGTAGCAGTAGCCGCAGCAGCAGCAGTGCCACGAGGAGTATCTGTAGCTGGTCCTGCATTTGCACTAGCTTTTGTAGTATCAGTAGCAGCATGGTTACGAAGATAAGTTGGCTGCATGGCCAACAGTGAGGACGAAGAGCGCTAGACTTTGTGAGCAGTTTGTTCGCACCATGGCGGTTCCCAGCGGAATGGTGGAGGTGGAGGCGACACACATAGACGTTTGTCATCTGTGTATGCATGTATGTAACTATGTGGTGTATACATGTGAATTATGCATATACCCATATATTCACCCCTATATTCTATTATACTCACGTTTAAATATAACATCGTATGTATATACGTACAGTTCTTCACATATCCATATACACATACATACAGTAAGCGTGCTGTCACGCTCGAAGTATCTGAGTACGTTGAATCTGAACAATCGAGGCTCGTGGAACAAATTAAAGCACAAGACTCTGCGTAACCTAACCGCTTGAGTTCCCTATGTTTAAGCGGCTTAAGCGAGTTCGGTTTAGGGTTGTGGGGTTTGGGGCTTAGGGTTAACCCTAAACTCCCTAAACTCCCCAAGCCCTAAACCCACAACCCTAAATAGGTCTTTGGGGCTTTGAGGTTCAAGAGGTTCTTCAAGTCAGCCAGATGTCAGGGTAGGGCGGGTGCAGCCTGAAAATGTGTAGGAACCGTGCCTTTCACACGTTTTTCAGGGACCGGTGGTCGGGCAGAACACGTTCATCTATCAAGGTGAACTCGGTTTAGGGTTTAGCGTTTAGGGTGTATTTCGTGTTCATCCCTTCCCGACGGCAATTGCGAAGGCAACCGCAACTACTGCCTAATCGAGACTAATCGAAGCCTAGATGGCAAATAGAGTCATTGCTTGTGTTCCTAAACCCTAAACCATAAGCCATGTTTACTCGCATGCATGGTAGTGTTCGGAGCAAACAGTCACAATATTGCCTTATGGCCGCTATGGCCCCCGTAACAACCGCAGTAAGTCGTTGTTTCATGTAATATACACCCAGGGCGCCTCACAAACTGTTAAAGGCACCTCTTCTTACAGAACCCTTATAGCATGCCATAAATCCCAAAAATAATTCGAGATCGGAGCCCGATAATTCCTGACAGAACAATTTACAGGAACCTGCCAGCCCTTGTAGAATTCTAGAAGTCTTGCAAGGAACCCTAGTCTACTTCTTAACCTTCCATGCTTTCTTCTTGAAGGTTTTGGACGGCGGCCAGGTGAAAGCCATCTTGTTCTTCTAGATCCACGTAAAGACTAGTCAACAGCCGTGTTTCAGGGATCTCTGCTCGGTTTGTGTCCCGAAAGAGTTCGATTTATACAGTCGGATAGAGCGTCCGATGATACTGCATAAGCCATACAAGAGGCTGGAGCGGGTTTAGTTAGGCTTTGGAAAGGAATAAGGGTTATGCTGAAATCTTGACAATTTTCCTTTGATAAGCCACGGAACTGCCCCGGACAGTTGATCAGCAACTTGACCGGCGAGTCCTTCTACCCGCCTGTGCTGTGCGCCATTGCGTACGTCCGCTTCTGGGTCATCCTTGGAGGCGCGCTGGTCATGGTTTGCAGCAGTTTAGGATTTAGGGTTTAGGGTTTTGGGTGCTTAGGATGTAGGGTTTAGAGTTTAGGATTTAGGGTTTTGGGTTTTGGGTATGGTTATGGTTTGCAGGAGTTTACCCAAAGGGTCCAAATGACCCAATAATAAGGTACCTTGGTTGCGGATAGTAGTTATCTAGGTTCATATTGGGGAGAGTATATGATTATTAGGTGGTGCGGATAGTAGTTATCTAGGTTCATATTGGGGAGAGTATATGATTATTAGGTACTTGGACCCTTATGATGAGGATTAAAGGTTTTGGTTGTAGTAGGAGTTTCATGAGTCCGTGATAGCCTGGTATGACGCTTGTTCAGGTTAAGATAGGGTGTTGGGGCGGGTGTATTGAAGGTACAACCCTGTAGTTGTTATAGGAGCTCCAAGGCACAGCATTAGCATGCATTAGGAGTTCTTCAGGCTTCTATACAACCCTAAACCCTAAACCCTTATAAACCCTAAACCGTAAACCCTTAAACCCCAAACCCTGAACCCCTTATATTCTTCATGCAGCTGCACCCAGGGCACTGTCATAGGTCCCCGCCACGTACGCAGTCTCAAAATAATGACTCTATGATACACCTTGAAAGCTGAATTAGTCCAGTTAACTGTTTTCGGGTGTAAGGGCTTATCTTCGCTTAATTAGTCCGGTTATATAATTGGTTCGTGTGTTAGGGCTTACTGTATCTTCGCTTGGGACTGACTGCTTCATAGGTGAGCCCCTGAGTTTTGCCCTTACCACATCTTGGGGTCTCCACCTCTTGACTTTACAAATTCTGCCGGGCTTGGGCATGCTGACATCCCCAGCATTGTTTCGTTTGCCTGCTTGTCGTATATTATACTATCTTACATTAGGTTATATAGTCTGTTATCTAGTATATTATAGTAGATTCGGGTACGTTAGATGTAGGATCCGAACCGAGAGACCTTGGAGTGGGAAACACCCGCCGCAGAGCGGGGCGGGTTTTCTTAGACTGGCGACTGGCGTTTCTGGAATGGGGGCGAGGTGGCGAGGTGGCCCAATAGTGGGTAGGCATCAGGTAATTGGAACCTGATGTTTGTTCACGCTCCTTAGCTTGTGGAAGTGGCGTGGTGGAGCGCCATCACCGGGCACACAGGTTGGTGCTGAAGTGGTTCCTGGCAGCCCGACCGCAACGGGTCGTCACTGTGATCCTCGGTAGGGGCCTGGCAGCGGCCACGTCCGTCACCCTGCCTTTTCAAAGTGTCAAGACCCAGTGGCTGCTGACTCCTATCTTCGAGGAAGCAGGAGCACTCTCCATTTGTTCGGCTATCGTCAGGCCCTGGGTTTTCTTAGGCCGAAGTTGGTCCCCACCCAAGTTCCCTACCTGTATCCGCAAAGACCTACATTGTTAGGGTCCCCTGTTATGGTTTCTAAATATATGGGTCCTTAAGAAGGTAATGTTGTGTTTCGGACCACAGGTACTTAAACCCTCAGCACCAAAACATACCAAGACCCAACAACATCAGGCGAGGGTGGCGATGCTCCAAGAGAACAGCAGGCCGTTTTTGTTCAGCGCCCAGTTTTCCCGACAGCAGTCTACCCGAAAACATGAACCTTAAACCTTTTGGTGAAGCCGACTTTTTGTCGAACCTAAACCCTAAACCCTAAACCAAATTTTGAACCCGAAACCTTGCGTCCAGGTTTCTTTTACAAAATACCGGCCTTGCAGCGCAAGACTATGCAGGCGGGAGCCTGCAATCTTCCATGGATTGTCGCATTGTCCTTGGCAGGGTTTTGGGGGTTTAGGGGTTCAGGGGTTTAGGGTTTAGGGGTTCAGGAGTTTGGGGTTTAGGGCTTCAGGGGTTTAGGGGTTCAGGGGATCAGTTTACGGCCATGCGGAATAAGCTTTAGGGTTTAGGGTTTTGGGGTTTATGTGTGTGTTTGGCATTCGGGCCTGGGCGCGGGCTGGAAAACTATAGGGGGTCAGGACGGCAAGGATCCGTTAAGTGGGTCTCTTAGAGTAAGTACCGGGTGTTCCAGATGTTGAGGTTCATTGTTGGTTTGGGGGTTAGGGGTTTAGGGTTTAGGGGTTCGAAGCTGTGGTGGGGCGTCGTGGGTTCTGGGGCTGAGGTTGCGGAAGTGATTCTGCACGGGACTCTTGCTCAAGAACAAAACGGAACTCAAAACACCACCACGATCACTGAAGGAAGAATTCGCAGTTCGGTGCCAGGGGTTGAGCGCTCCAGGACTAAAGCATGAAATCAAAGGCCCTAATCCCCAAACAAGTCGAAGCCCCCACGAACCCACAATATGGGGGTTCCTAAAGGACTACCAATAGTATTTTGGTGGCTCCTTGTTAGAGTTGAAGCATAATGCACCCCAAGACCCTATTCTACTTCTTAAGGCCCCTAGCCTAGACCCTAAACCCCCTATATTCGCTCTGAACCCTTCAGCCCCGAACCCTGAACCTCAGGCCCCCTAGCCCAGAAGCCTATGCGAGTCTTAACCCTAAGGGTCCAACTACTCCTTTCCTAGCCCGTTGTGGGCACTTTCGGGTTTAGGATTTAGGGATCACTCCTTTCCTAGCCCTTTGTGAGCTTAGGGTTTAGGGATTACTCCTTTCCTAGCCCGTTGTGGGTACTTTAGGGTTTAAGCTTTCGGGATTGCTCCTTTCCTAGCCCTTTAAATAGTGAGTACTAACACGATACATAAGGCCAACCTAAACCCCTAGACCCTAAACACCTAAACCCTCCCAAGCCTACTTGGGCTCTTAGTAGAAATCCTGAACCTCACGTCCCCCATTCCCAGAACCCTTGAACCCCAAATGCGCGAACCCGAAACCAAGGAAGCCGCTAGACCCTTAGACCCCCCTGTAGAACCTTGAAAGGAACCCTCGAAGGAACCGGTAAAGAATCCCTGTTCTAACTAGTAAGGCCACTCCTGTATGTGTATATATATATATACACACATACAGATTTCAGAACACGAACAAATCGGATACATAGTCAAACATGTGAATAACATGCATATATATATATATATAGAGAGAGAGAGAGAGCATTTGTACAACCCGTATAAATCCCCGAGAAGCCCTTCAAACCATCAACGCAATATTCTTAGCATTAAAGCCCCTAGACTAGCGCCCAGCGTTTCTTCCAGGACCTGGATTGGCCAAGCCAATTGATGGCAGTGAGGTCGCCCTTGTGCCTTTCCTTGAACTGGGTCATTGTTGGCTACAATTTTACATTTTGTGATAATAAAACCCAATAAGGATTAACATGGCCATTTTTTATATAGCCCCAACACGGATCCAGTGAAAGTCTTTAAAGTTGTGGGTTTAGCGTTTGGGGCTTACGCTCGTGCAAGATCGCGGCCTGAACGATTAGTGAAACTAGCAGTAGTAGAAGAGTACTCGTAGTAGTAGTAGTAGTAGTAGCAGCAGTAGTAGCAGTAGTGGTAGTAGTAGTAGTAGCAGTAGTAGCAGCAGTAGCAGCAGCAGCAGGAGGAGGAGCAGTAGTAGTAGTAGCCGTCGTCGTCGTCGTCCCCTTGTAAGGGTTGCATAGGCAAGGGTTCCACAGCGTCTAGTATGGATTTTGTGCAGGGGTCCGAATAAGCAAGGGCAGGCCAGGGCAGGCCATTGGTGTACCTTACAACAAACTCAATTATGCAGGGGCAGTGAGGGCATATGTATTACGAATTGCTATCATATCGCCATTCAGACGTCTAAGATTCAGACTTCTAGGAATCACAAAGCCCCCAGCCCGAAAAGAACCTCTAGAAAACACAAACGCCAAAAAGTTCGAATCACTTGTAGAATTTGAAAAAGACTCCTGAATCCTCACACTCCGATATACTCTGCTTTACTGGGCTTTTGGGGCTTATGCCTCGGAGAGCCAAGTGAGTCTCGGTTACAGCCATGCTTACGGTTTTTAGGGTTTTGGGCTTGGGGCTTCTGGGTCTAGGGTTAAGGATGTGGGGTTTAAGAACCCATTTCCCCATTCGGGGTTTCAGGCTCCATGGTTCAGGTTGCTAAACCCTATAAAATAGGGGCCGGAAAAATTGCCTAGACTATTTTTGGGATTCCTTATAAGATAATCATACTATAAAGGAGCCCAAAACCCCATTCTAATTGCTAAGGTTCCGGTTGCTAAACCATGGTTAAGCGAAAGCTTCAGAAAGCTTGGGCGCCTTGATTGTCTAGGACAGTTTCAGGTGGGTAGTTACCGTTCTAGGAGCCTTATAGAAGGTCTATATACGTTATAGGAGCCTTATAGAAAGCCTATAGACCCTAAGCTCCCCACCTGTAGTTTCCTTCGATGATTGGGGTCTTTGCATAAAGACTTCTGCCATAGAGTTTCTACAGGGCTGCGATTTGTCCACCACTGCGCCACGAACTTTCTGAATGGGCTTAGGGTTTAGGCTCAATGACCACCCTACCACATGATTAAGCATGACAGTTTCCTGCACACCCTAAACCCTAAACCCTGAAGCCCTAAACCCTAAAATACCGAAATCCCGGATCCTTCAACCCGGCACCCCAACCCCCAACAGCCTTCAGTCTAAGGGCTTTAGGAAGGACCCTTCATAGACACCTTTGTAGGTTATGGCTATATAAGGGGTATACAAGGACTATACAATGGTTATTTAAGGTAATGGGATTAAGGGTCCCTATTAGGGGTCCCTCCTAAAGTCCTTAGATTCGGTCACTTGGGATGCATCTGACAGTGAGCTTCATAGAGTGCTGGCTAGTTGGAGCACGGTCCAAAGGCAACCCTCGCCGGAATTTCCACTTCAACATCCCAAGATAATTCTAGCGAGACACAACTTTATATAAGCCTAATTATACTACATTGTATTATACTATATGTGACAACCTAGAACTACTGATGAACCTGCAAATAAACCTACCGAGGCATCAAGATTCCACGCCAGAGTTGGTCTCTGCCGCGAGACGAGGCGATCAGGCCCCCAGGGATGATTGGGGGGTTTCCCGGTTTAGGGCTTTTGGGTTTAGGGTTTAGGGTTTTGGGGTTTAGGGTTTAGGGTTTCGGGTTTTCGGGTATTAGGGTTTGGGGTTTAGGGTTTAGGGTTTTAGGGTTTGGGGTTTAGGGTTTAGGGTTTTTGAGTTTGAGGTTTCCTTCTTACTTGGTGCTACAAGGGACTTAGTGAGTACATAAGGGCATAAGGGCCCTAGGGTTGGGGCTAGACATATGCATATTTAGGGTTTAGGGTTTAGGGTTTAGGGTTTAGGGTTTAGGGTTTAGGGTTACAACATACAGTTACCTTGCCCTAACGAAGAGTCCAGAGGACCTAATGGTTACTTACGTGAGTTTAGGGTAGTGGTTTTGTAGGCTAGTATTCGGCAGAGTATGTGAGTATCGGGTGCTTCGACCCTCAGGACTATGTATAATCGCAATTACAACACCCCATGAACTTCTGAGTAGGATTTAAGTAAGTAGCTTTCGACCTTGTGAACTGTTGTATACTTAAAACCCCAAGTAAGCTGGCTTTTCCTGGTTGCTTATTATTACGCTTTCCCTGTACACGTACTTAACAAGGTGAGGCTTCTAGGGTGCAGGTAATCCTACCACAGTTTGTTTTTTAAACCTGTTTTTGGCTTGTATAGTCCTGCACTCCATAACTGAAGGTTTTCGTGTTGCGGGTTTTTGATGATCCAGGCCCTTCGGATTTGTTACGAGCGAGGCAGGCCATAAGCGTCACCTTAGAGGTCCGACTCTAAAGTGTACCCAATTCGATTTAGGCGTAGATTTTAGGAGTTACGGCCTGGTCCCTACACCGTAGTACATCTATTTGGCTACATCAGTTTCCTATTTGGGGACTACATTGACACAGAGTCGGATTAAGGACAGTTACCTTTCAAATCCCTGAAGCGCGGGCTGAATAAGTTTACCATAAGGTTCTGAATACGTCCCTGTAGAATTATGGCACAACATACTCGTAACCCGAAACCGAATCAGATTCTTCAAGGCTCCTATATCACCCGACAAGTTGCAGATTACTTAGACTTGCCTCGGTATTTTCCCTGTGTTTACGGTTCAGGATTCGTGTTTCATCTTGAGCTTCACTGGTTGTTTGGGTCGGGGTTCACTTGTACTGTTTGGGTTTCCAAGCTTGACGAAACCCTCAGCCACCCCTTGAGGTTCGGGCCTACAGACAGCGGGACGTTGTAAGTCTGAAACTGGTCCCACTAGTATCGGGGCATGACTACATAACTCCTCCTGTATTGATTCTAGCCTTCCTTGTATAAATATATGTAATACACATATATTGGGTCGTCGTAGACCTAGAATTGCATACGCTATAGTACAACAAAAAGTGGTACCCTTACAGCAGCACATGTTCCCAAATTTACTTCCCCTGCATTATTTCCGTGGAAGGTAGAGATTCGAAAGATCCTAAGCCTCTCGAACGAATCGTCGGTCTTGGAGCTTGGTCGGGAGGTTCATGGGTCATTTAATTTATTTAGGATTTTTAGGTTTATTTAGGGTTTTTTTGCTGTTTAGCGTTTATGGTTGTTTAGGGTTTAGGGCTCAGGTTTTGGGGTTTAGGGCTTATAGGGTCAGGGGTTTAGGGCGCCGGGCTTGGGGTTTGTTGGCGAAGCGTCGGCCCTGCTCAGAAACCTATCTTTTTGGGCAGCGGGTAGCTTGTTTGCTTCTTCATTATGTCGCTTGGGATGTTGTTTCGCGGGTTTTCAGGTCACCCGTCAGCTCAAAAACGTTGCAAACATGAACCTTAAGCTTATCTTCTCTTGTCAGGATGAACTTTGCTCAAGACACTGCATCTCCTGAGAAGACCGTCACACTGTGCCATAAAAGCACCTGCGCCGCTACGACCCTCAATCGAAGATTCGCTAAACCCTGTGATCCAAACCTCGCAGGGTCCAGATCCAAAACGGTGAAATTCGGAGGAAAACATAAACTGGCGTCTGAACCCCTAAACCCTAAACCCATTGCATTTGTAAAAAAGAACCTAAACCCCCTTAACCCCTAAACCCTAAACTAAGTAGTGGTGTACGACTTCTGAGGGCTCCTTTGACTATTACTCTAACATAGCCTAATGTAACCCTGTTCTTGTTATCGACGCCCCTCCATGATATGCGAAGCGGCAACAACTCTGGGCCTTCGAAATCCACGCTAGTCCTGGAGCCCAGGATTGTCTAAGCCACTCTCTGTGCCATGAGAACATACCCTAGAGGCACACTTACCTAAATATATTGAGTCGCTACTGGGGACCATCCTGTGCTGTAAGCCCTAAACCAAAGCCCTGGCGCCGTAAACCCTATATGGGGGTTTCCGAAAATAGGGGATCCTAATATAGTACCCTAAATAATGGGATCCTTACTATAAGGACCCAAACATAAGGTACCCCTTATTTTCGGAAACTCCCATATGGAATCCTGAACCCTAATCCCTAGAACCTACTTATGGAATCCTGAAGCCAGCACTTTATCAGCGAGGCAGAAGCCCAAGACGTCGACTCGAAGCCCTCGACACCCTCACATGCAACATGTGAACGCAGCTCAGGCCAACGTCAAGATCCCGATGCAGCATACGAAAGAGATGTTTTTTTTGGGCTTCCGTTGCTCGGTGTAGGGTTTCGGGTTTTGCAGTTTAGGATTTAAGGCTTAACAGTTTAGGGTTCACAACAGTTTAGGGTTTATAAGGTTTAACAGTTTGGGGTTAAAAGTTTTAACGGTTAGGGCATGACTTACGGATACACGTTTAGGGGCGAGACCTCTGGCTGATGGTTGACGAGCTCGCTGGACTGACACCCACAGACACAGATACTTATAAATAGAAACATGTGTGTGTATATATATATATATATGCTTTATTTGTGTTTGGTTATATAAATGTGTATGAGCTTGGGCAGCTTGGGTGTGTACAAATCTGTGTGTATGCGTAGATCAATGAAGACTATGGTTATATATATATATATATTCAAACGGCACTGTCTCAGGCTGCCTTTCGCTTTGTCTCTTTGTCTGCCGTTCTCTCTATCTCTGTCTCTTGCTCTTTGTCTCGATCCAAGGCTGTTCTTCAATTACTTTCGGGAGTATGACAGCGCCTACAGAAACCGATCTGGGCAGCGAAGAGCTCTCTCCGCCGCAGTCGGGGCAGGCAACCTTCAAGCTGCGAGGTCAGAGGGTTTAGGGATTAGGGTTTAGGGTTTAGGGTTTAGGGTTTAGGGTGTCGGAGGGTCTACCAGGACCCCCGAGTACCCCTTCGCAGAACCCTTATGGTCCTTACGGCCTTGGGCCTTATGGTTCTTAAATCCTTGGTAGTTAGGCCATTGTTTAGGGTGGACAGTTGGGCAGTCTAGGTACGACAGGAGCTCAGAGGGAAGAGGAAGTGCAGGTCATGAAATCCATCGCAACTCCTTGCACTGCGAGCTACTCCAGCAAGACTCCGAAGATTAAGTCCACTCCAATACTGCATCGTAAACCCGAAATCCTAAATGCTAAACCCCAGATTCAAGGCCTGAAGCCGCGGCGAGCACCATGCGAGGTAGCAGAACCCTTCTAGTTGATTGCGGGCTTTCTCAGTTTGTATCAAGGTTGATTAGGATGTATACTGGGTTTGGTAAGGTTTTACGAGGGTTTACAAGACTTTATTGAGTTCTTGGGTCTGCATAAGAAGGGTTTGCAATACATTATGGGGTGAGTCATTCTGAAGTCTTCGGAAGCTCTTTAAGGATTTGTTGCATTTCAGGTTTCTTGCCGATAGTAGGGTTTAGGGTTTAGAGGCTTTCGACAGATAGTAGGGCAGGGTTTAGGGTGTTTGGCGTAAGGTTTGTTGGGCTTCGTGGCTATAAGTGTACCCTAAACCTTAAAACCCCTGAACCCTAAACCCCCTCAAGGTTGCTGTTGAAGCTTGGGGCAAGCCCGATCGCAGTCCTTGACAACGGCTGGGCACCGCTGCACGAGGCCGTTATCTTAGGGACCAAACGACACTTAAGCATAAGTCGGGGTACTATACCCAAATACTATGAATCCCCATATGGCACTTGAGTCCCTAAACCTTAAACCCTACATGGTTTTTGAACCCTAAACCCTGTCAGCGCTCATTTCCTCCTCCTCAACCCTAATCCCTGAACCCTAAACCACAAACCCCTAAACCCCAAATCCTTAAACCCTAAACCCGAAACCTTAAATCCCTAAACCCCCAAACCCTTGAACGTTGTCGTTCAACGTCTTTCGACCCGCTTCTCAAAACCCGAAGCTTCGGCTTCAGTTGGACGGAGATTTAGGATTTAAGGGTTTAGGGTATAGAATTAGGGGTTTAGGGTTTAGGGGTTTAGGGTTCAGGGGTTTAGGGTTTAGAGTGTAGGAGTTTAGAATTAAGAGCTGGGTGTTTAGAGTTTAGGGTTTAGTTTTTGGGGTTTGACAAAAAGCTACGAAACACCACCCCAAACGCAGCCAAACACCCAAACCCCTACATAATAGGTCCAAGTTCTAAACCACTACTACTACTTGGAGATTCATGGGCGGTTCTGAGTGGGGACTTATATATATATATATAGATGAGTAGGGTAACTAAAAAAAATCATAAACCACAGTAGGAAACTTATAACCGTACTGAGAACTACCCATGAACCTCCAAGTAAACCGAAAAGCCTCTCTTTCTCTCTCTCTCTCTCACACACACACCCACCCACACGCACGCGCACGCGCACGCGCACGCGCACACATACACGCACCAACCACAACTTAAATCCGACTTAGACATCCCTCCCCCTAAACCCTGAACTCTATAGCCCCCTAAGCCCTGAATCCTAAGCCCAATACCCGCAACAAAAAGTCATCAATTAAACCCTAAGCCCTAAACCCTGTAAACCCCCAAGCCGAACAACCTCAATATAGGGGCCCTAATGGTTGGAATTGGGATTTGGGGCCCAATATACCATGGTTATCTTAAGGAGCCACCAATTAAAATAGTATTGGTAGTTATTTAGGCCCTTAGATTCTTCAGGGTAGAGCCTAAACCCTAAATCCTAAATCCTACGCCCCAAACCTTAAACCCTAAACCCTGAACCCTCAACCCTAAACCCTACGCCCAAAACCCTAAACCCTAAACCCCAAACCGAAGAACCTCACAGCATGCTTCGGGTCCCCAGAGGCGGCCGCAAGTGACCACCAGGAACTGGCCCGGCTGCTGCTCCTGGGGTTTTGACAAAGGGGGGCTTTAAGAGGGCTGTCTTTCTCTCTCTCTCCCTCTCTCTTTCTATATATATATATATATGTATATATCTATATATATATATAGAGAGAGAGAGAGCGGCCTCAATAATTACCTATACTATGTTTTTTTTTGTTTGTTTTTTGTGGGGGGTCCTGATTATAATTGCAGTATGTATTATGCCCCAAAACCATATTCTAGTTCTTAAGGCGCCTACAGTATCGGGCTTTCGGCTTTAGGGGCTTAAGGTTCCAAGGCTTAGGGCTTTAGACTTTTCGCGTTGGTGGGGGCTGAGGGTCTCTGAAGATGCTACGTCGCGATCATAGCTTTTTTTGTGTGGAGTAATCGGTTTAGAGTTTAGGGTTATAGGGTTACAGGGTTTAGGGTTTAGGGCTCTGATACCTTGAACTAAGAGTAAGTTCTCGGGAGGTTTCCGGCTTCTTTCTTGTGGTGCCTTGCTCCTTAAACAGAACCCAAGGCTCAAGTGGGGAGCAGACATCCACCAACGAAACCACCGTGGCCATACTCCTTTCATGGTCGCAGTCGGTCGGGGATGTTTGGAAATGGCGCAGTTCCTGCGCCGTAACTTTGTCATAGTTGGGTAACGCTTTACATTTGTTCGTACTGAAACTCTATAAGGATTAAAACTTTAGGCTTTTCATATTATCCCAACGATGAACTATAGGTAAGGGGGCAAACCCCCTTGATCGCGACACGCGTGGAATTCCAGTTTTAGTCCTGGCCCTGGAAGCGCGTCAGACTCGCATGGCCAACTGGCTGCTGGATTCGGGGCTTGCTGTGGAGGAAGCTACGTCTGTTTGTTCAACGGTATACTTTCTGCTCTTAACTTGTTTCTGGCTCCTATCATGACAAATACAATACCTAACCAAGAAATCATCATATGTGTGTGTACATGTATACCCTAAACCCAAAACCCTACGCCATGGTTTTGTTTTTTCCCAACGGTTTGCTGACCAGCCCAGGAGGGAGCGCCAAGGACCAACACCGAGCACGCCGACCTCCTCTCCATGGCCTTGGAATGGGTCGTTGCCGAGAGAGTCACAGGGGCAGAAAGGGATTTATTTTAATTTAAGTTGCCGTAATAGGGATCTATATAGTAAGTAAATGGGGTTTCCCTATTATGGTAACTTAAATCCAATCCCGCAACAAGAACCAGTCACAGGGCCCGAAGGGGTCAACATGAAGAGGGATGTTTCGCACCGGTTTTTGTTTCAGTGCCGACCTCCTTCCCTTGGGGGTAGGTTTTAGGTTTGCAAGGGTCTGGGGTTCGGGGTTTAGGTTAGTCCCTAGTCTATGTATAGGTAATGCCTGCTTTCGATGGTTTGGTTGGGGCGCGCCACCCTTCATCACCGAGCGTGCAGAAGTGCCTTGGTCGATTATTCGGCGAGCGTTTCAGAATCGTTTCTGCGTAGGGTTTGGGGTTTAGGGTTTAGGGTTGCTGCTAGCTAGTGCTGCTTTTACCAGAAATGGTATCCGTACCCGTTTCACTGCAGTCCATGATTGGCGTGTGGCTTTAGTTTTGCCGCTTTTGCGAGGCCGAAGTCAGAGCGTGGCAGCAACATGTGGGTAGTTCTCGAAACTAGGGTCCATTTTAGGTCCCCAAAATAGTGAAAAGGACCCTAACAGGGATCCTCATTTGGAGAACTACACATGTCCAGCCAGTTCGAGTGCATGAGGTACATGAAGGAATGGCGAATAGCCGAGCAGCTGATACACGAATCTGGTGTGGATCCGAAGATCACCCCGTGTGCACGCTCCTGTTCTGCCTTCGACGACTGGGGGGCCCCACTCTTCTTCCGTCCCATGCGCATGTTCCTCTTCATGTCTGCATTGGAACGAGAGGTCAGAGCAGAGTCCAGTCGGTTGCTTGAACCGGATGCTTTGCAGCAATGTGGGCCTAAACCCTAAACCCCTAAACCCTAAACTTTAAACCCCTAAACCCTCAACCCCTAAACCCTAAACCCTAAACCCCTAAACCCCTAAACCCGAACCCCAAAACCCTAAACCCTAAACCCACAAACCCTAAAGCCGAACCCCAAACCCAAAACCGCGAAACCTTCAAGGAAGTCTCGCCCGAGGAAGCTTCCAAACCGAAGGCCTCAAGCCTTCCCAAAACATCCGCAGAGCCCTGACCCAAAAGGTCCTATGTAATATAGGGGCCTTATTAATAATGGACCTATATAATTAGAGCAGGGTTCCTTCAAATGGGATCTTTAAAGGTCTCTATAAGGGACCCATGATAGGGTTCCAATATAAGGGCCTTAATAATAATAATAATGCTAATAATAATAATACTAATAACAATAATTACCAATATTTTTTTTAGGGGGGGGTTCCTTATGATAATTCTAGTATAATGGGCCCCCAAACTCCATTCTAATTATTAAGGCCCCTATATTATGTACCCATATAGTAGATCGTTGGCCCCAAAGTACCTATGTAGGGACTTCGTACTGCGAGGCCTGAATATATACTACGTTGGTACTGGAGGCCCCATAGGGTGAGAGTAAACCCAATCCAGTAGCCATAGGGCTGATGGACAAAATCCTGCATGACCCTATATACCTAAACTGTGGGATTTATGATGCTATACTATATTTGGGTCATGCAGGATTTTGTCCATCAGCAGTAGTATAGTA